>JANKOE010000204.1:15909621-15926181 GCA_026284465.1 Erythroxylum citrifolium
AAAAATTATTCTATAAATTAATAAATATTAATTTATCGATAAATTAATAAAATATTCATTTATCGATAAATTAATAATTTTGTATAAGATAATAATTTTTCTGGTCCCAACAATATTCATTTATAGAGGTTTTACTGTACCTTGAATTGCAATATGTTAAGGACTGATTTATGGGTATTTAATAATAATAAAATCTAATATATTAAGATCTTCAAGTGAACAGATGCTTTACTAAAAATAAAAATGTGAAGAACTTATCTATACCTTTTGTGGTTGGATTTAATTTTTGACTTTTGAGTCAGATTAGGTAAAACACAGGATACTAATTTTCTGGGTTTTTGGTACGTTGAAAAGGACTGGATCAAGTAATCAACACTCGATCAACACACAAATCAAAACCAAATATCCAAGTGGGTCACAATCTCGGTAAGCCATTATTGCGACAATTTTGCAGTTAGTCATAACTCCAATCAAATGTTTAAAAAAGTAACTACTCCCGAGCAATGAATAAGATTAATGTCTATCTTAATAAATACTCGTAAAATAAAATAATCATGGAACAACTGTATCCAAGCAACTCAGTGCAAAATATGGACTTCCGAAGAAAATGCATGGTACTGAACGAACGAAATTAAATCATGGATAGACTCGACAAATACATGTCACATCCGAGTCCAGAACTTCATATGTTTCCATATCAACAGATACCAATTTGGAAACCCAGAAAATCTGATACCTTAAAGAATTAAAGCTATATAAGGAATCGCATGAATGATTAAGTGCATTGATGGTGTGTAGTTTGCCTTCAGATTCTGCTGTGCCCCTGTGACCATCCGGGAACAGCCGATCTGCTCCCGTGTAGTTGACGAGTAGAGATGATTAAGTGCATTGATGGTGTCTAGTTGATGAGTAGAGATGAATTTAAACAAACGTCGCTCGTGGATTACGTGAAAAGGGCGTGCAGGAGGGGCAGGGACCCTGACATGATTTACAGGATCCCATCGAACAGGGCAAAGATAAGAATAAATATTCAGAAGACACGTATACATGTACATGTAAAATTATGGTTTTCATTATTGTGAAGCTCAAAGACTTTGTTAGAAACTTATAATTTTGGTGAGGGAGGAATCCTTTAATATTACTCCTCGGTAGTAAGCAGTATTATTCCTACGTTACATAGAGAAGGCTGTTTCCTTGAAACAATAACACTAACCGTACAAGCCAACCGCCCCTAAAATAATTTATTGATAGAGAGCTTAGTGCATGTTGCTATTTCTTTCGGTATTTGTATATTTTATAAAATTATTAGAGAGCTTAGTGCATGTTGCTATTTCTTTCAGTATTTGTATATTTTATAAAAGAAAATCAAAAGATCTTTTGAATTCATTCAATTGTTATTAAGATGTTGAAATAATATTTAATAAATAGAAATAGGAATATATAAAATTATTTAAAGAATTTAATTAGCATTAAATCTTAAATTTTCATAGTAAAGGTTAAGAATAATTTTTTAACATGATATTAAAGCTAACTTAGTTTCCATGTTTAGCTTTCCTACAAACTGTCAAGTCTTAACCCTTATGGCCTCTGGCAGATATTCAATCTTATTGTTGCATGTATGTGAATGGAGTGTGGTTCTATCTGATCTTGATGGGGCCGGATGCCGCTGTCTGGATCTATGATTCTGACTGACTTTAGCAAGAGAATACCTGTAAAACAGCACAAGGCACGTCGGGGGTTAATTACCGGCAAGTCCCTCCGACGCTCAAGTTAGTCTTTTGGTAGAAGTTTTGGTAGCTAAGAACAGAGAAAATCAGGGTTCTAGTGTCGTACTTGTATTATGGCAAAGTAGTACTTTATATAAGGAATAGCTGCTAGGTTTAGGTCATTATTCATGAATGGGCCGACCTGCTCACAGGCCGTTCCAGTCTGGGCTTAGGCTTAGCACGACCGATTAGGCTTAGCACGACCGACCCGACCAGAGTGTATCAAGTGTTAAATTTCTATATTAACAACAAAGATTAAGAAAATTATAATTTAATATCTTAAGAGTTTAAACTATATATTTATCATATTAAATACAAATTTAAGAAATTTTAATAATAGAATAAAATGCAATACGAAGTTGAAAGAATAATTTTATAACATTTAGCTATTAAAAGATTTCAGATTGCCTTTATCCAAGTTAGGGCTTGAATGATTTGAAATTTCGTACATGAAAGTCAGACTGCATAAGCGTTTACAATTATGAAAATCAGAAACTAAATCACATCAGATTTTTTGTGCTGTAAGGATGGCCAATTTTGTTTAAGTAAATTATTGATATATTTATGTAAGTTTTATATAAATATGTAAATAAAATTTAAAAAATAGGATAAAAATTGATTTGCCAAAACTAAAGCAGCTCAATCTGATATGATGGCTAAGCATGCAAATATTTCTAACTCTGGAACCATTTGAGAGAAAAAGCTTTCAATATGTTACAAGAATTCCACGACATAATAGAGTTATAGAAAGAAAAAACGGAACAATTCAGAAAATGACAAGAACTATATTATGTGAAATTAATCTTCCTAAATATTTCTAGGCAGAAGCTATAAATATAGCATGTATGCATTTTTATTTAACGACAGAGGGAATCTGAAATCTTTTAATCCCTTCCTAATCCATAAATATATTGATAAAAAAACGAGCAAACTATTAAAGAAACCCTGAAAGCGTTGTTTATAAATTGTTTCATGTCATACTTAACATTTTAAAAAAAAAGGACTGCGTCGAACTTTTCTGATTCGTCAACGTTACTTGCTGCTGTGACCAGTAAAGGAGTCACGTAGAGACAATACTATCAAAGTTCGTAAAACTGAAAGTTCATTAATGACGTCACAAAATTGTCACTGATGTGTCTAGCAAAGGAGAAGATAAAATGCTTTATGAGTTCTTAGATGAGTATGCTCTTGATCAAATTCGTTGCAACTTAATTACATTGACCCTTTGTTCTAATCAAGTACCTCGAGAAGCGAGCGGGGTGGAAAACGGAATAGGCTAACCATTGGAAGCAGGACCCGTTCAAGTTGATTAGGTTTGGGTTTGGGGTTAAATCTTAGACATCAAATCCGTAAACAATTTACCTGTTTATTCGAAATATTAATATTAAGGAATAATCAAATATTGTAATATATTAAGCAGTTTTTCGTTTTATGGTTTAGGCTTAGCTACTCAGAAGAACGTTAAGACTATGTTTTACTGGATATTTGTTAACATAATGGATATTATGTTATTGTTTGAGAAGAGAGTTTATGATGAAATAAAATAAAATAAAATAGATGAGGAAAATTTTATATTACATCTTATGTTATTCTAAATAGTAAAAATGAAAAAATTTTAATATAAAAAATTAGGGTAGATTGTAAAATGATAAATTTTTTATTATATTACATTATAAATTCTTCTTTAAAATAATATTTTAAAACTATCAACGTTTTAAATGCAACTCAGGCTCGACAATTTTTCAAAAATAGATAATTAAATCAATTTTTTAAGGGACTTATTGACTTGAACAGACGGACTAAACTTTGTAATAATAGAAAATTCAAACTTTTATAAGACTTTTGGTTCATCTACAAAAATAGATAAAGAATAAAATAGTGAATATTTAGGAATAGAATAAACGAGAAATAAAATATAATATGTAATATTTAGTTTGGCTTGTTCTTAAGAATTTCTAGTGATGAGATAACGCTAATGTTTAGTTTGAAAACATAAATTTGGAATAATAAATGAATAATTAACAAAAAAATCAAAATATTCATTAGTCCACACTAATTGTTTTATTATTATTATATTTTTGTTGCTAAGGAAATATGTAAATTCCTTAAGGATATTTTTGTTCAATAAATCCTTATTTTTATTCCTAACTCACTTGGAATAGATAAAGATAGGGGATGGTGTGTTTACTTATTCCTCACACTCAAGGAATAAATAAACTATTGGATTATATATTATGTATATTTTTAAACCAAACAAGGGAATAATATATTACAAAAATAGATTAGGAACAGAACAGTTATTCCAGTCAACCAAGCACTCCATTAAGGTTTAACGTGGGGTTAGAAGAAAGCAATTACAACCCAATTGTGTTTAACTTTTGAAAAGAATGACAACCCTCAAAATTTCTCCATGTCTATTTCTTTATATATCGAGCATGTCAAGTCGATAATATTTTGTAAAATTTACTCATAAAACCTTCAACCTTAGATGCAATTATAAACAAAAGGAAGATAGAAAGAGTCAACTTCCATTGCAAGATCATGAAAAATACAAACTTGCCTGTAGTTGTAGAAGACAACATGGCTTATTAATGATCAGAATAGCATTTCTAAAAAAGAAACCCCACAAAGCCCATATTGGTATCACATGCGCACAATAAACCTATAAACATTTTATTAAATGAAGCATATTTTTAATGTTATCACCTAGGATCAATGAACAACGGCTCGCACTAGATGAGAATCGATGTCTTTAGTGACCTTGACTACTAGATCCGGGAAAGCATTTGGAGCTGGTATATGTAATTTTATCTCCTAATCATGCATATGGTCCATTTAAAATAGCTTTACACTACGCATTATATTCTGTTGCCCACCATCCTAACTCATCGTCTTTGTGATGATCGAAGCTTTGAGTGGCTTTCAGTGGATTTATATCCAATGGTTTAGTCCCCTATTCTCGCCTAGCATCATTTTACACCATCTCTGTTGCTTACGGAAGAGGATAGAAAAGCTCCAAACTTCTCAACCCTTCGGTGGAACATGGCAATGACTGGTGGTATTTGTGATTTTGGTTATACTTTCGTTGTTTTGGTTCACTTATATGTATGGTTATAGTTGATCTATTAAATGCACGTATTTTGTACGTAACTCTTGTATGAGATGCATGCTACTGCCTTGGTTTATGTTTACATTTGGTATCAGAGCCCTTTACTACCACTGTCGTGCCATAGAAATCGATCCAATAGTTGTCTCTGTTATGCTCTATTTTCGGTTGAGTTTTCTGCCGTATATATATGTGTTGGAGGTTGTTGATTTTTTGATGTTTTGGACCTCCTTGAGATGTTAAAAACGTTCTATTGTCATCCATGGAACATGCGACGTTATTTGGAGGCAGAGGGATGACGCCTGTAGGTGAAGGTGTCAACGTTGCCAATTTTGGAGCGTTGCATGATCGGTTCTGCTACGTTTGGTGCACGACGCCGAGTCCTCCTCGTCCTAACGTCAGCATTCCTGCAACGATCGGCTGCTTCTGGACGTCAAACCAGTTGGGGTCGATTTTCCTTTTTTTAATAAAAAATTATAAAAAATATTCAGTTGCTTAATTTTAGTTGGGCTTGGGCTATTTTCAAATCTAGCTTTAGTATTTGCAGATCTAGCCTTTAATCATTTTTGGATCTAGCCTTTACTCATTTTTGGGTTTGATTAAAATTATTCCTTTGCATTTTGCATGTCTTCTTTAATTTTATGACATGCATATAATCATTAATTAATTGCAACTTTTTATATGTATAAATTCATGATTATTATACATGCAAAAATTAGATTAATTATTGTGTGCATTATTATTTAATTTATGTGCATTATTTATGACTTGATACAAATATTTAGGCTTCAATTTTAAGCTTAAAATAATGTTAGTGATCATATGATTTTAATTAATTGGGAGTAGCCACGATATCTCAAATTAATTATAATTATATTTAGCTTTAAGATCACATACAGACATGAATTGTAATTAATTGTATGTGATATAATAAAATCTACCCACAAGAATTTTATTATATTTGTATGATTAATTAGGATAAAATATCGGATTATATTTCTTAATTTACCCATAGGGATTAAGAAAAGGAACATAATTTAATAATTTTATCATAAGATTTCGGATGAATCTAATTGAGTAATTCTTTAGCTCACAGGCAAGTCTTATATCACTAGAGTCATCTATTAAATGCATGATTTACATTGGTAAATCATTAATTATTATGGGTCTTGAAATATATATAACGACCATATATTTTTATTTCTCAATTTGCAGTTACTCACTGAGTACGACTAAGACCAGTACTCCAGAAGCAATTGCTCTTTATGAAAGGGGGGATCGATCTAATCGTCTCTCTGTATCGTTCATAAAGATTAAAATATCAGCTGGCATTCGTAGTTCTGTTGACTAGTATAGTAACGTAAAAGATCTGTTAAAGGCCATTGATGAGCAATTTGCTACATCCGACAGGGCTCTTGCCAACACATTAATTATGCAGTTTTCCTCTCTAAGGCTCACTGGAATAAAAAGGGTACGTGATCATATAATGCGTATGAGGGACATAGCAGCTCTATTGAAAGTGTTGGAATGTACAATATTAGAATCTTTCCTAGTGCATTACATCTTATGCACTCTACCTCAACAATATGGTCCATTTAAGATTCCTATAACACACATAAGGATAAATGGTCGATCAACAAACTATTGACCATGTGTGTGCAAAAGGAGGAGTAGTTGTTGATGGAAGATGGTGAAAGGGTCCATTTGACCGTTTCTGGAAAGAAGAGGCAGGACGATGCCAAGAGTAAGGGAAAGGGCAAAGTTCCTCCTCAAGCCGAAATAAAGAAGCCATCGAAGTGTTTCTTCTGCAAAAAGAGGGGACACATGAAGAAAGATTGCGCCAAATTTAAGGACTAGCTCGAGAAGAAAGGTACTCATATTTCATTTGTTTGTTATGAGTCTAATATGGTTAATGTTCATCATAACACTTGGTGAATTGATTCTGGTTCTACAATCTATGTTTCAAATACTTTGCAGGGTATGCAAAGCTTAAGGAAGCCAGTGGGAAGTGAACAAGTCATCTATTCAGGAAGCAAGACGAGTTCACATGCAGAAGCCATCGGGACTTGCAGTTTGGTTTTGAGCAGTGGTTTTGTTTTGTGTTTGGCAAAGACCTTTTATGTTCCAAATTTTTCTAGAAATTTGATTTCTGTATCTAGACTTGTATCATTTGGTTTTTCCTTTAACTTTTCATATTCTAGTTTCAGTTTGTATAATGAATCGAAAGTTATTGGTTGTGGTATATTAACTGATGGTCTCTATTCCCTTCAGTTACAAAATAATGATGCCTATAATTCGATGCATGTCACTACTGGATTGAAACGATGTGTTGTGAATGAAGAATCCTCTATGTTGTGGCACCGTAGATTATGACATATCTCCATTGAGAGAATTAAGCGATTAGTAAATGAAGGAGTACTTAATACTTTGGATTTTGCTGATTTTGAGACTTGCGTGGATTGTATTAAGGGTAAACAAACTAACAAGTCTAAAAGGGGTGCCAAGAGGAGTACAAACCTGTTAGAAATCATATATACAGATATTTGTTGTCCAGACATGGATGCAAGTAGTTCGAAATATTTTATCACCTTCATAGACGACTATTCGCGATATATGTATCTCTATTTACTTCGTTCTAAAGACGAAGCTTTGGATGCCTTTAAAACGTTTAATGCTGAAGTGGAGAATCAATGTGGAAAACTGATTAAAATCGTAAGGTCAGATAGAGGTGGAGAGTACTTTGGTAGATACACTGCAAGTGGACAAGCACCTAGTCCCTTTGCAAAGTTTCTTCAGAAACATGGGATTGTTGCTAGTACACCATGCCTGGCTCACCGGATCAGAATGGTGTGGCAGAAAGAAGAAACCGCACCTTAATGGACATGGTGAGAAGTATGAGGAGTAACAGAAAACTTCCTCAATTCCTGCAGACAGACGCTCTAAGGACGACTGTGTATATATTAAACCAGGTTCCAACTAAGGCTGTCTCAAAAACACCTTTTGAGTTATTTAAGGGTTAGAAATCGAGTCTGAGGCATATATGCGTTTGGGGATGCCCGTCTGAAGTGAGAATTTACAACCCACAGGAAAAGAAGCTAGACCTAAGGACCATTAGTGAGTATTTCATTGGATATGCTGAAAGGTCTAAGGGGTATAGGTTCTATTGTCCATCTCACAGCACTAGAATTGTGAAATCAAGAAATGCAAAATTTCTTGAGAATGACTTGATCAGTGGGAGTGGTCATTTTTCGGACATAGGTTCTGAAAGCGGTCATTATGAAGCTCAACCCTCTGGTTCAAATGATCAATTGATTGTCATTCATACCCCTCAAGTTGAAATAGGTATTGGACAACCAGTTACTAAAGTTCCACGAGTTATTAGCACTAATCCAGTAGATCAAGTTGTAAATGAGGAACAACCAAAAATTATTGAGCAACCAATTGAACAACAGGTTGAGCAACAAGTTCCTCGCGAGGATGATAATACAACATTAAGGAGATACACTAGGGTTAGAAGGTCAGTAATACCTAGTGATTATATCGTGTATCTACAAGAGTCATATTACAACGTTGGAGCCGAAAATGATCCTGAAACGTTTTCACAAGCCATGAGTTCTACGGAATCGGACTTGTGGTACAATGCTATGAAGGATGAGATGGATTTTATGGCATCTAATCAAGTTTGGGATCTCGTTGAGTTTCCAAACGGTGTGAAAACCATTAGATGTATATGTGTATTTAAGACAAAGAAAGACTCACAAGGCAACATTGAGAGACATAAGGGAAGACTTGTTGCTAAAGGGTTCACTCAAAGGGAAGGAATCGATTACACGGAAGCATTTTCTCCTGTATCTAAGAAGGATTCTCTTCATGCAATCATGGCACTAGTAGCTCATTTTGATCTTGAGTTACATCAAATAGATGTGAAAACAACGTTCCTCAATGGTGAACTAGAGGAAGAGGTTTACATGAAACAACCTGAAGGATTCTCCTCTAGTGATAGTGAGCATTTAGTCTGTAAGCTTAACAAATCCATATATGGTTTAAAACAAGCCTCCCGACAGTGGTATTTAAAATTTCATGAGGTTATCACTTCATTCGGTTTTGAAGAGAATATGATGGACCAGTGTTTATACCAGAAGGTTAGTGGGAGTAAGACTTGTTTTCTTGTGTTGTACGTGGATGACATTTTGCTTGCGACTAATGATAAGGGTTTGCTATATGAGGTGAAACAATTTCTCTCAAAGAATTTTGATATGAAAGATATGGGTGAGGCATCTTATGTCATTGGCATTAAGATCCATAGAGAAAGATCTCGAGGCATTTTGGGTTTGTCTCAAGAGACCTATATCAACAAAGTTTTAGAGAGATATCGGATGAAAGATTGTGCACCAAGTGTAGCACCCATTGTCAAAGGTGATAAATTTAATTTGAATCAATGTCCAAAGAATGACTTTGAGCAGGAACACATGAAGAACATTCCATATTCTTCAGCTGTAGGAAGCCTTATGTATGCTCAGGTCTACACTCGACCTGACATTGCATATGTTGTTAGAATTTTAGGCAGATATCAAAGTAATTCAGGTATCGATCACTAGAAAGCTGCAAAGAAGGTCTTGAGATATCTTCAAGGCACAAAGGACTATATGCTTTTGTACAGACGAGCTAAGCACTTGAAAGTAGTTGGATACTTCGATTCAGACTTTGTTGGCTGCATTTATTCAAGAAATTCAACATCTGGCTATATTTTCATGCTAGCTGGTGAAGCTGTATCGTGGAGAAGTGCCAAGCAGACCCTAATTGCTACTTCCACTATGGAGGCTGAGTTCATATCATATTTTGAGGCCACTTCGCATGGTGTATGGTTGAAGAGTTTCATATTTGGGCTTCAAGTTGTTGATTCAATTTCTAAGCCGTTAAAGTTGTATTGCGACAACTCCGCTGCGGTCTTTATGTCTAAAAATAACAAGAGTGAAAGTCAAAGTAAGCATATCGACATTAAATATTTAGCCATAAGAGAATGTGTTAAGGAAGGAAAAGTTGTCATAGAGTATATTAGCACTGATTTGATGACTGCGAATCCTTTAACTAAAGGCATGCCACTTAAGCAATTTAAAGATCACGTAGTGCATATGGGACTTGGTTCCATAATGTGATTTGTTGTATATTTGTTGATTCAATGGAACTCTTGTTCAGTTTGATATTTTCTCATATATTTTGTGCACACATATTTTGATTGGTTTTGAGAAATGTCGTTTAATTTGGACCTAGAATAAACATATGGACCTATCGCCATGATTCATATATATTTTATTTCTTGTTTTATGTAGTGGTTTTGGATTAAATGGACCAAGTGGAAAAATGTAAGAATTTTCGGTCAACACTGTTCCTTACCTTCCCTACCTTACCTGTATGTGGTCCATTTAATAATGAACCCTTAACCTCCTTCATCATTTGGTCGCCCACAATCCCGACTATTTGTCTCGGTGATGGCCAGAGATAGGTATGCAGTGAGTTGTGTTAAAGTGTTTAAAACACTATCGATTGGTCCCTGTCTTTGCCAAGCTTCATCAGTTAACACCATCTATCTGCTCTGGAAGAGGACAGAAGCTCCAATCCACTTAGAGACATTCAGATCTGAAGGCAATGGTTGGAGGTAATTGTTCTTGGTTTGCTTCCGCTGTTGAACATATATGCATATATATATGTGTGTTATTTTAACTACATGTATCTTTACATAAAGCTTGTGTGAGACACATGTTGTTGCTGTGGTTATTTTTACAATAAAATGTGTTACCACACAAAATTCTATCCAAAATTTATTAGTTGGAGTTATATATAAAAATATGACCCATAACTTATTTGACTTGAAAATTTATATACATATATATATATATATATAATTGTATACAATTTGACTTAAATGTAATATATTTTTGTTTAAATTTCTGAGAATTCAGTGTTAATATTAGAGATGAATAAATTTGGAATTTAACAAAATGTACAATAATTTGCACTAATTATGAATTAAAAGAAGTTAATTTGATGTAAATAAATTTATTTATAGAAAAAGATGTTGACAAGTTATAATAAATAAAATTGTCTCACGTAAAAAAGGGGAAATATAAGTATGATGTGAAAGCCAACAACGCATTGCCTCCTGGCAAAGTGAATATCACGAGGTAAATTATAGCAATCACACGAATGTACCATACACATGTCCTAAAACTCGTGTTTGAAATTTTCAGAGAATTTAGACGTGCAGGTAGGCTCCTTAATGAAGAGAGAGAGAGGAATACGGGACGAAAGAAATCAGATCCAATTTTACTCTGTTTTATTTTGTCTCATAGAATCTCAGCTATTTATTTTGCGGGATCCACGCGGATCCCATGCAGACCCACATAAATAAATGACTGAGATTTATTGAAATAATAAGACATCATAATATTGGAGAGGAAATCTGGACTCAGAACGAAAGGGGTCCATTACATTCCTTTGTTGCGTATGACACAACACAACACAACTAATCTATAAAAAAAAAAAGACAAGCGGAACTTTACCACTTGTGGAGGGAGAGAAACTGCAGGATTTATAAACACCAGGAGTGCCCTAAGTATGAGTTAGCTGATAGTATAGTTAATGTGATACGTGAGGTTCTCATTGTAACTGGTCAACATGGGGTTATTAGCTTGGAAATGAGACGGCGATGGCATATTTAGACTTTAGTAGGTGTTGGTTTTGGGATGTTACCTGTTGAGGTTTCGGTGGCTACACCGATTGTGTGTTTTGTTTTTTTTTCCATTTGGATGGATTGTACGGTGTGAATTTATTTTTTGAGTAATTTAATTTTTTTAAAATCTAAAAAAAAAACTAATCTAAAAAAGCTTGTTGCCTATGACCTTGTGCTTGCTTCAGACGCAAGGAATCCATTCTAATTCCTTTTGTTTTCCCTTCAATTTGGATCTATATTCATAATCGTTTTTTTTAATCCCAACAACAAAACAAAAGAAAGGAGAATATGTGCCCTAGGAGCATGTTTCTGTGGATTATCTCCTGTCCTGCGTCTCTATTAAAATGTCAAAATAATATAGTTTTGGTATTATTTGTTGAACCCAAATTTTCCAAAAAATAGTCTGAAGCTCGGACAAAGTCCCGAGAGCCCGGCCCGGCCCTATTGTATCTCTGAGACACAATTATTCGAAAAACCTATTATCAAGATAGACTAGAGCAGCGGTTGAAAGAGATGCTAATGATTAGAAAGTGGAGTCCAGTTCTGCGTCATCACTGTAACGTAGGTGAGATACGTAGATTTGCGGGGCCCATTGCCGGGCCTCCGTCACCGTAGAAAAACAAGAGCTGAGCTGGCACCTCAGTACTTTTGAGATGGTCCACACTTCACCTTCTTACGATATACCATTTTTTTCCTTTTTGGAAACGAAAAATTCGTAGCACCAATGTTTTAATGCATGCATTAAATAAATTGCATATAATTTTTAAAATATATATGCAAAATAAATTATATAATAATTTAAAATTAAATAATAAATTTAAAGAGAATTTTTTTAAAAATATATATATTTGAAATTAAATTGAGCAAAGCAAAATTTGCAACGAGGCCAGCTACTACATCAATCTGGATAATTCGCGAATTGGTTTTCCTGCTCTGTTTTCTGCCTAGAAAAGTAAATGAATCTTTCGATTTTTTAAAGTAGCCAAAAGCCAAAACAAGTACAGGTTCACGCAGCTTGTGTCCTTAATCAGGACACGAAGACATTGTATAAACCATGCAGCTTGTGTCCTTAATCAGGACACGAAGACATTGTATAAACCATGCAACCCCTGTCCACTTGCAGAACTTTTATTATCACAAAATGCCGACAGATTACTTTAATCATTTCATGCATTTATTTTATCACAAAGGACCATATCTTTCTAGTCTACCATCCAACGAAATCATCCCTTTAAGCAGATTGCACACTTGATTACTCAAGTACAAACAAATCCCAATACGAAATCACCACACCCCATTTATAAGTATGTGGAATACCTTCCTTTTTTTCTATTGGTGACAAAAGGATAGTGCAAAGGAATAAAGAGAAAGATTATGAAACCAATCCTGTTCCTAACATCTCCCAAGTGCGTTGGGAAAGCCAATGAACCGTGCGCTACAATGAGGAATGAAACATTGCTGTAGGACAGTAGGAGACAAAAGAAGGACCAAAATGGCAACTTCTTCTTGTAAGGATAAAGTGTATAGAGAGCAGAGGGTAGGGACTAATTACATAATCTGGGAGTGGGAGTTTGGTTGAAGTTGCAGGGACGAATGTCGAGTTCTTGGGTCCACGCCGTCCGGTCCTGAACATGCAAATGCCAGTAGGTCTGAGCCAGCGAGTCTGGGTCCATTATATCACCTGCTCCACTTATTTGTTGTTGTTGGTTCCCAGTTGCAGTCCTCTGCAAGGTCGATGGCCCCCTACAATGTCCGTCCGTTTCTCATTAATTGCTCATCATTCATCATTTATCACTCCTTTTCCCCTTCACAACTATGCAAAAATGAGCTCTTCACCAATGCTTCCAATTAGGTTAATGTCTCTTGTTCCAATCTTATCATTGTTGGCCGTGTATTATATATGCTATTAAAGTTAGGGCCTTAGGGGACTATAAGCAGAAAAATTTATAGAATCTATTGCTGTTTTCTTCTGTAATGGGAGGCAGAGGCAGATATGAGATAGATTATTTGGGGAAAAAAAATAAAAGAGCATCAGAAACCGATACAGATATAAAGATGAGAATGAACTAACCTTGGTGGTCCAATTACACCATCGATGATTACGTGTGCTACGTGCACACCAAGAGGTTGGAACTCCCTGGCCAGGCATTGAGATAGAGCTCTCAAAGCAAACTTTCCACAACCTGTTTTGATGACATACGTGTACAGATGTTGAGATTCATATCTATAAACGCCAGAAAAATAAAGCACTTTAAATAAAAAGAAATAACATGGGTGGTCTCCAAAGATAAATTTTTTCAAGATTCATGTTTGTGGAGTAAGTGATTACATAGTTCAGATAAGCCAGCAAACCCACTCAAAGAAGCTGCACACCCAGTGAACAAGATTGTTCCTTTCCCTCTCTCCACCATCGCTGGAATAACCTGGTAACATAAAATACGACGCTTAGCATACAGGAACTCTACTTGATAGGGTAATGGTCTAATTAGGTCATTAACTAAGTTGGGACAACCGAAATGGAGGGTCGAGATATGGTATACTTGTTGGGCACAAAGGAAGGCACCAGTCGACGAGACTGCGAGTGATTTTTCGAAGGAATCGATGCGAATATCAGTGAAGCTGGTGGGTTGCCTGTCAGAGACCGGCTGGTATGCATTGTAGACAAGAACTTCCACAAAGCCAAGTGAGAGAACCCCTTCAAATGCTTCTCTCACACTTCTTGAAGCCGAGCAATCTATTCTAATGGCATACACCTGAGCCTTCTCTTCTCTAGCTATCTCGTCTGCAAATCTCGACAACCGCCCTGCAAATCATGTATACATCTCGTCATGAGCTTCATCGTTTTTCTCCTTCAAGCACTGAATTTCTTTTCACTAATTATCTTCAAAAACTATTTGTGTTTCTAACCAACTTGTAATGTAAATCATTTTCAAGAGAAACAAAATGTTAAAACTATGTCAAAGTCATCACAAATGATTAGCGGTAAAAGCGGTAAAAGGACAAGTCTGTCTCCAAGATTAACAGACAAAGGGAATACTGGTTGTGTAACAATATTGAAGAATCCTCGTTATCTTTTCTTTTTCTGGCAAAGCAAACAGGTGGAGAACGAGAAGAGAGGTATATGTCATTAAGAGAGGTACCTAAGTCACGGGCGAGGATGGCAACAGTGTAACCTTCATGGGCAAACTTGCGTGCGATGGATCGGCCCAGCTTTGGTCCGACGCCGACAATGGCTGCGATGCCTTTGGTGGAGACTGAGCTCCCCATGTTTCGCATCTTGGAAGAAGCCTATTCGGGTTTTTTTTCCCTATTCGGGTTTTTTTCCCCTGATGTTGGAATTCAGTTGATAATAACTAGCTAGTAGCAGCAAGAGCAAGCAAATTCTGACCAGTAGTTGTTGGTGTTACTTAAGAGCTGACCCTAGTTGACAGGGAAGTTACTACTACGATGGGGATAGAAGGTAGGGGTGGATGGTAGTGCGCCTACAATCTTCTTCATACCTTTCTTCCGAAGTCTTTGCGTCTTTGCTTCCTCCCTCAGTGGCATTGTACTAACTATAATCCATAACTCTTTTTTATCGAAGGATTGACTTAGTCGTGAAAGTGAGTCCAAAGCTTCTGTTCACGCGGAAACTACGTAACTAAATGATTGAAATTTATAAAATAAAATAAGACATTATAATATAAAACAATTATCTCGTCCTAATAAAAAGGTAGAAATAGTTTATGTTCACATCACTTTTAATGAAAAACAGAGTATATTTGATTTAAAGTATTTATGTCAAATTAGATTGAGTAACGTGATTAAGCGGTTCAAGTAGAGATTCTTAGACACATAGTTTATAATGTGATCACATGGTCACATGGATCAACCTTTAGTTGTATCATTCGTCACGACAACGACAAAGAAGGGAAAAAAAAATCTTTGGAATTGAAAGTGACCATTTGCCGGTGAAAACAATCTTTGGAAATGAAAGTGAAGTTCTCTGTTGATACAAACATGGCCAATTTATTATCATATAATCATACGCTCTAGTGGATCTGAATCCTGATAGAAATTTACAGAGAAAGGTGTAGTGTACCAATCTCTTTTTTTCTTTTCAAAATTTCTAAGGAATTCATCTCAGAATCATTTCCTAGAACCAAAAAATTAAAAATGAAACTACAATTATTCAATGAACCTGCCCTACTGTTCCTTCTGTATCAGACAACTCATGTACATGGGGTTCTTAATCAATTGAAAGCTGAAACAACTGTTGGCGTCCCAAAAGTACATAACAATCAAATATAATGTTAATTAATTAGAATCAAAAAACGACTTGCGGCCTATTTAAGACGAAAAGGATAGAATACGAAACGTGTGGTATCAGCAAACATTTGACGGTTTCCGTGTCTCTCTTTACTAAATTTTGCCAAATGCCTAATATTTGGCGGTCCAAGGGATTTAAGAATTCATAATGCCAACCTTTTTTTTTGTAAGTAAATAAAAGAGCTAACAATTAGCTAGAGATAATAACAAGATTAATGTGCCGAGTGCGACTAACACCCAAGCGATCATCATTGAGAGTTTGCAGTATAACCACCGGGGCTGTTGAAAAACCACCACACCCAAAGACACCTCAGGTCTGATTCAAGCCATAGCATCAGCTGTAGCTAGGGATGGCAATGGGTAGGGTTCGGTTCGGGTTTCACTCAACTCATATCCATATCTATTTTTTATGACTCAACCCATATCCATATCTATATCTATCGATTTTTACGATTTACTACCCATATCCAAATCCATTGGGTTATTCGGATTTTTGGATATCCATCGGATTGTATAGCACATAAAAATATAACTTTTAAATTGAAAATATGGAGAGCAAATTTTTGCGAACGTTCTAAATCAAAATTAACTTAATAATAATAAGTCAAGATTTTGATTTGTATGTCTTAAAAAAACTATAAAATTGCTCG
>JANKOE010000204.1:16391692-16407041 GCA_026284465.1 Erythroxylum citrifolium
TCCCCTTCTTCAGTGGGCTTGCACTCATCTCAGCCGGCGCAAGGATTACAGACATCTCCTTTCACGATTAGTCCTCTTAGCCACTGTCTACTTCTTTTGGTATGAGCGGAATAACCGCATCTTCAGCCGACGACACCGTTCTCCCCGCGACCTCATTGAAGACATCATTGAGCTTATCCGTTCTCGGCTTCTTGGGCTTGAGACTCGTCTTCAGATACCTGTTCTTCAGCGGCATATCTGGAGACTTTCTACCTAGTTGTTTTGCTTTGTATTGCGAGCCATCTGTGGCTTTGACTTGTTTTGGGAGCCGCCTATGGTTTATTTTATTTTGAGAGTCGTCTGTGGCTTGTTCATTTTCTTTTTTGAGAGCCACCTGTGGCTGTTTTGATTTCTTTGTACATAAACCTTCTATTTAATATATATGTTACTTTCTCCAAAAAAAAAAGGTAGAATGTGAGAGGCAGATGTGTAACAGAAAGGCAAGGATGTATAGTAAAGGAAGAAGACTATTGTGCTATAGTAAAGTGGCACTGGTTGTGAATGATGGGATCTCTGGTGATGGTGCACAATGAGGGAGAGTTGTGGCTGCTCCAATAATGTCAATAGGAAGGTGGCTACAACTAGAAGAGAAAAATAATTTAGGGTCAGAAAAAGATTAAAAAATGTTTTATTTGATTATATTTTATTATTTATTTATTTTTATAAAAGCTTACCATTTATATGCTTTTGATTCAAAAACAATCTTGTTGTAAGAAGTAGGCACACCTTAGTAAAAAAGGGTCAAGTTTAGTGATATGGAAATAAGATGTAGGTTCACCTTGTTTAAGAATTGGTTATGGAAGCTTTGCCTATTTTTATGAATGCTACATCTATAAAATTTACCCATGATCTATTAAGAATGCTCTCTACCCCTAAAAAAAATTAATGTAAGCTTTAAAAATAAAAATAATATCATAATCTAAATAAAAGAATTTGATAAAAAGAAAAATGTTGAGTTACCTCCCAATTAGCACCTTTCTTTAATATGTTTGACTAGATATTGTTCTTCCTTATGTGTAATTTCTTCAACATTATACACGTGAAAACCATCATAAAAAGGTTTGAGATGATGGCCATTCACCTTAAAAGACTTTTCGGTGTTTGGACTATGTATTTTAACTACACCATGAGGAAACATGTTAGTAACAATGAAAGGTCCCATCCATCTAGAGCATAATTTACTAGGAAGTAGTTTCAAATAAGAGTGATAAAGTAGATTTTTTGACCAATTCAAAAGCATTTTTTAAAATGTTTTTATTATGAAAAACTCTTGGCTTTCCCTTGTAAATTATGGAACTCTCATAGGAATCATTACGAATATCCTCTAAGTCTTGCAGTTGAAACTTTTATTGCTCGTTAGTCTCATATTGCATTAATTAACAAACTAATATACCCATGTTCAATTTTATTAAAAGATAACAAAGTTTTCCAAAAACTAAATGGTAAGGAGACATAATGATATGAATCTTAAAAGTTTTGTAGTAGGCCTATAATGTATCGTCAAGAAACTTGCTCCAATCCTTGCTATTTGTGCTAATATTCTTTTTAAGTATAGATTTAATCTTCCTATTGTACACCTCGACTTGTCTATTAGTTTGTGGATGGTAAGCAGTAGACATACAGTGAGTGGCATTATATTGCTTTAGTAAAGCCTCCACCACTTTATTATACAAATATATTCCTTAATCACTAATTTAGCTCGTATTATTCCAAATGTTATGAAACTATTAGTCTCAAATAAATCTACAACCATTTTATAATAAGTACTGTTGTAGATTTTTCATCCACCACTTTGAAACATAATCCATAATAAGAAATATATAAATATTTCCATAATAAGAGGAAAAAGGATCCACAAAATCAATAACTTATAAATCAAATATTTTGCAAACAAGAATGAGATTAAGTGGCATTTTATCTCTATATTCTAAATTCCTACTTTGTTTTTGGCAATGTTCACTAGTATTACAAAATATGTGTGAACCACAAAATATTCCACACTCTTAACACTTATGAGTAATTCTTTTAGGACTAAAGTGTCCCCCATAAACATATGAATAATATAAACTTAAGCTTAAAGAAATTTCATATTGAGTGACATACATTCAAATGATTTGGTTAGAATAAAATTTTGACAAGCATCATTCTAAACATAGTATTTAACATCACTCTTTATTTTATCATTTTGAACTCTAGACATTCTTAAACATAAAAGAGATGCTTGTTTGGAAAATCTTCATTCATTAGGGATGGTACTTCATTTTCACCTAAGTTTTTTATATGGTTGGCTACTAAATTTTTTACACCTGTATTATTATAAATTGTCAAATCAGAATCTTGTAATAAAAGTATCCATCTAATGAGTTTTGTCTTTACATGTTTCCTAGAGAGTAGGTACTTAAGAATTACATGGTCAGAATACAAAACTACTTTGATAACAAAAAAAATATGGAGAAAACTTTTCTAAAGCAAAAAACAATAGTTAAAAGTTCTTTCTCCATGGTGGTGTAATTGCTTTATGTAATATCAAGTGTTCTTGAAGCATAATTACTCACTTCAAATATAATTTCAATTAAAGGATTTTAATTTTGGTGGTTGAATTATGGGTATGGAAGTTAACAAGTCCTTTATCTTGTCAAACATTACCTTACATGCTTCATCAAACTCAAATGCTACTTGTTTTTGCAACAATCTATGTAAGGTTTAAGCAATCTTGGGAAAGTGTTTAATAAAGTGTCGATAGAATCTTGTATGATTAAGAAAAGTACATAGTCATGTACATTTATAGGTAATGTAAGGATTTAATCACGTATATCTTTGTATTATCTACTTTAATTACCATTGAGGACACAATATAACAAAAAATAATGCCTTGATTAACCATAAAGTGGCATTTTTCCTAATTATGAACATGGATTTCTCTATACATCTGTTAAACACTTCGATTAAATTAGCAAAACATTCATCAAAAGAATTACCATATATAGTGAAAATCATCCATGAATACTTCAATGAATTATTCAATATAAGCTAAAAGTACACTTAAGAAGGTGGTAGTTGCACTATAAAGTCCAAATGACATGAATCACTGGGAAAAAAGTACCAAACAGGCATGTGGTTGTCTCTTATCTTCCAATGTAATTACAAATTGATAAAAACTTGAATAACCATCAAGAACAAAAAAAAGTGACAACAACTAGCTAAACATTTTAGCATTTGACCTATAAATAGAACTAAAAATGTTGTTTTCTAGTTGCAACATATAAATTCTTATCATCAACAAAAACTCACCATCCATTTTGAACATAAGTTATAATTAACTCACCATTACAATTGTTAATCATAGTTATATCTATTTTCTTTAAAACAATGTTAACGAGACTTGCCTATTTACTATAAGAGATTACGTAGATCAAACCGACATCAAGAAGTTTAAAAATCTCTTTTTTTTCATCATCGTGTCTGATTGTAGCATAAACTTATTGACAAAGAATTCCATTTAAATCCCATCTCCTACAATTGCAGCGTAAACATGTTAACAAAGAATTCTGTTTAAATCCCATCTCTTACATATGTAATTCTTGTAGCCCAAATTAACAACATGTTGGTCAAAATTCATATTCTCTACTTCAAACAATCTCCCACCACTAAAGTGTGGCATCTAGTTATTAGCAAGTTGTTTAAACTTCTCCAAGGTTCTCTTAATGACAAATGGATCAATAATATTTTTTCATCCCTCCTTTTTCTTAGTAAATTTCTTTTTCATTACTCTTATAATCATCTCATGTATTATGATGATTGGTTTGTCCTAGCCTTTTTGATGTAAACATTGAAGTTTTCACAATGATTGTTCAACATTAGGTCACATTTCAACTCTACATTATAAATGTCCTTTCACCACCTACTGGTTGGTATCTTATCCAACCAGTCATGTATCAATTTATCAATATCTTTTAATTGCTTCATGTATGCGTTCAAAGTAAAAAGGAGAATGTCCATGATGACTTTAATAATCATATACATTGAAGTTCAACTACATTTAATTTAAACAATCATAGACCTTTTGAATTCATTGAAGGTATATGCTCTAACCACATTCCAGACTATATTTTTATAACCTTTGTTATCTTACATTTATCTTGAAGTGGCATAGATATGTCTAATATAATATCTATGTTTAGTACTAGCCATATCAACATTGAAGACATATTCCAAAGCTTATTATAAATAATCCGCAAGGAATGTTAATACATTGGTGAATGTCTATAACCATAAATGGATGTTTATAAGATAAAAAGAAAATCCAATAGTATAATTTTACCTTTTGTCATTTGAAAATGAAAACCCAATTGTGACCCCTATAGTATCTAATTTCTTCATCTAGCATTCAAGAAACCATTTTTGTGAGACTTGATTCTCAATTCTAGCCATAGCCTATGTAATAGGAAACATGTTGATATTTACATTCAATTCAATGGTTGATAGCAATTGCCCTCTATGCTTACCCTTCAAATGACAACTATCAATGCATATCCTAGGCCTACAACTAGCTAAGAAACCTTTTCTACATGCATCTAAGTATATGTACATAGAATCAAAAATATCTTCTTGATTCTTGATTATAAATGTATTACCCAGATTGTACTTTATATAGCTAATCCATAACTTCTCAAATTCTCAAATTGCTTTCCCTCTTTACTCGCCAAACACTCTAATACAAAGTTCTTCACCCTATAGGCCTTCTTGTCTGTAAACTCAACATTGAATTCCCTCAAAATTTACACCCTTAAGGATTATAATATCCCACAAAGGACACAAATATGGGAGGTATTTCCTTACAATCCAAAGCACTTTTCATTTTCTATTTTATTGTTATTTACCACGCTCATGGTTGGATTGAAATGTTTTAATTTAAATGGCAATATCATGTTGTGTTAGAGAAGTATGTAGTCTCCACATATAACCTTCTTACATATAACAATTACTCTACATTTCTCATTATTGACATATATATAATCAAAACTGTTCTCAACAATATATTACACTAGAGTTTGTCTAAATGCATTCACCTAATCAAATAGGATACCATCCTTTAAATTAATTGACCTCATTATATCATTATTTGCATTAAATTCTAGGAACTTAGGCCATCTTCACCCTTCTTCATTTGAACTAGCATCCATGCTCCTAAGCTCAAAATCTTCTTATGCTCAATATGTATGTATGTATGTATGTTAAATTATTTATTAGGATATCTTCCACACCACCATGAACAACTTTGTTAACAACCTCTTCACCATCTGTCTCATCAAATATATCATAAAATTGGCTAAACTAGAATTTTCAAAATCATTAACTTCTCCTTCCTCACCCTCATATGTTTGATCATCAAATTCACTAACTTTATCCTCATTTATAACTTACTATTTACCCTTCCTAAAAGTATGTTGACCACTCTTTATTTATCCTCACAATCAACTTGTTCAGCCTTTTTTAAACATCCTTTGTTATGTGACATATGAACTTTCTTTTCAATTAAATTAATCATGACAATGATGTCAACCACACTTCTCAATTCTCTAATGCCATCCTCAAAAGACTCATAAGGAAATTTATAACTCAAAACTCCAACCTCTCTATAGTCCAAGTCTCTTATTCTGTATATTGGTGGGTGTCAAACTAACAAAATAAATCACCTTAATTCACTAAATATGAGTATAAAGTGAGTAGGGATCGTCTCTGTAAGGAACGGTGGATTTATTTCTTTTACAAAATAAATAGTAAAATTGGGGTGTTTTAACCGATGAAAATAAGTTAACAATAATTCAATTAAAAAAAGAATAAAGATGTAAACAAACTTAAGAAACTCAACAAGGGAGAAAGCTTTTAGTCAAAGGATGTATTTCCGCCTTAATTCTGTTAATTTATCATCGATGCAAAAATCAACTCATATATTCATAAATAAACTAGTTATATTTCTGCCTTAACTTTGTTAATTTATCATCGATGCAAAAATCAACTCATATATTCATAAATAAATTGGTTATAGTTATCGACAAATGCTCTAAATAACCAATCTCTCTTTAATTTTTTGGTAATTAAGGGATCCCATTAATTACTTCTCTAATCGAAAGACAATCCCCGGATATTTCCCAGTAGGATTTAATGTTCCGACAACATTAAGATCTAGAGAGACCCAGTTCTAACCAACAAACACACAACTGGGTTCATTTAGATTAGATTATTCATTCCCAAGACACAGATTAATCCATTTACGTGGCGATAAAATTATGTTGATTGCCACTTTATTAGTCCAAACATACAATTACGGATGTGTAGTTCTAATTAGCTGTCAACTATTCTAGGATTATCAAATATAGGCCTTTTATTTAATAAATCCTAAAATAATCATAAACACTAAATACAAAGAATAAATAAATACTCATGAATATATAAGATAGATATAAACAATTAGATCTCACAATTACATGGAGTTAATGTTTCAATACTCTTTTAACTGGAAATAATAATTTAGTTACAAGCCATCGAGAAGTAAGAACACATGAATATTATTCAAAAGAAAAAAATAATTCTTACAGAAGAAGTTGGGAGAAAAAACCAACGTGGGATAGCCAAAAAAGTCCGAACTGAAGACTTACCCACGTACAGTTCTCTCCTTTGAAAGCAAAAGATGGAAAGCAACGTAGACATCTCCTAAAATCGATAGCTGACACCTTTTCCAAAAACTCCAGCCACCTCCGTATATGTCCCCCCAAAAGATACATCTTATTTATTTTAAAAAACAAACCCTAAAAACGTTTGCAGTCTTTGTGTTTTGCCTCCCTTTATTTTTCTGGCTGATGCATTTTCTCCTCTTTTGCTTTCATTTTATTCCTCTTGGTTTTTGCTGGGTATTCTTGCTGTGTTGTTTCACCTATACTGCACGTTTTTGGTTCTTTACTGATGGACTCTGCATTTTATGCTTTTATTTCTCCTATGTACTGTTGTTTTATTCTTCTTCTATCCAGCTATTGCTGCTTGTCATTTTCTCTTCTGTTGGACTCCTCTGTATTGTTTTCGTTTTATCCTCTTATTTATCCAAATTTAGCTTCTTTCCTAACCTCCAAAACACAACCTATTCTTTTGATCAATTGGACTCGTAAGAAGATATCTTCAAGAAAATCTTCTCTATAGCCAAAACTTTCATAGGATCAATAAAAGGTTTAAGTTTGTACCCATTAACTTTAAATATTTTATCAGTTTCAGCATTTTTAATATTACAAACACCATTGGGAGAAATACTTACCATGACATATGGGCCAAACTATCTAGACTTTAACTTACCAGGCATAAGTTTTAATCGAGAATTAAAAAGCAGAATTTTCTTCCCTGCCATAAATTGCTTCCGGCGTAAGAGCTTATCATGAAGGAATTTAGTGTGCTCTTTATACAATTGGGAATTGCCATATGACTCCAAACGTATTTCTTCCAACTCACGGAGTTAGAGTTTCCTTTCAACTCCAACTATTTGTAAGTCCATGTTGCACTGCTTCACTGCCTAAAAAGCATGATGTTCAATTTCAACAGGCAAATGACAAAATTTACCAAAGACTAACCGATATGGTGATATTATAATTGGATTTTTATAAGCAGTTCAGTGTACCCACAGAGAATCATTTAAGTGTAAACTCCAATCCTTGCGGTTGGGATTGATTGTTTTCTCTAAAATAGTCTTGACTTCTTAGTTGGACACCTCTACTTGCCCATTGGTTTGGGGGTGATATGTAGTCGCCACTCGATGATGAACTTCATATTTTCGTATTAATGCTTCAACTGTGCGGTTGCAAAAATGGGTACCTTGATCCCTTATAATCGCCCGAGGGACCCTAAACCTACTAAAGATGTTGGATTTGAGAAAATCTACAATAATCTTAGAATCATTAGCCTGGGTAGCCTTTGCTTCTACCCACTTCGAAATATAATCAACAGTAAGCAAGATGTAAATGAAACTCAAGGAGCTAGAAAAAGGACCCGTAAAATCTATACCCCAAGCATCAAAATTTTCACATATTAAAATCTGTGTTTGTGGCATTTCATCTCTAAAAGAGAAGTTACCTACCTTTTGACATTTTTCACAGCTTTTGAAGAAAAGATAGGCATCTTTAAACAAAGTTCTCCAGTAAAAACCACAATCCAAAATTTTCCTACCAGTCCTTTTAGGACCAAAGTGATCTCCACATGCAAAGTTATGACAATAAATAAGGATGGAGTGAATTTCTTCATCAGGCACGCATTTACGGATAATTTGATTAAAGCCTATTTTCCATAAATACGGTTCATACCATAAATAATACTTAGAGTCACTTCTGATTTTATTTTTCTAGGCTGGATTTAAATCATGTGGTAGTATTCCAGTCACTAAGAAATTAACCAAATCAGCAAACCAAGGTTCCTTACCTTCATTAAGAATAACTGCTCATCAGGGAAGACTTCGGATATTGGTAAGGGTTCCTGCACTCGCACCAACCTACTTAAGTATCTGCCAAATTTTTTTTGACTTTTTTTCGATCTTTGGTCTCCCAATCAAGTTCTTGAAGGAGAAGAATCCAAAGGATTAATCTTGGATTTGACTCCTTCTTGGTTAGCAAGTACTTGAGAGTTGTATGATTAGAATAACTATTACTTTAGATCCTAATAAATAAGATCTAAAATTTTCAAATGCAAAAACAATAGCAAGGAGCTCTTTTTTAGTAGTGGTGTAGTTGCATTGAGCAAGGTTGAGTGTCTTGGATGCGTTGTAAATCACATGACTGCTGCGACCATCTTTTTACCCAAGAATAACCTCAACGACATAGTGACTAGCATCACATATGAGTTCAAATGGAATTTCCCAATTAGGTGGTTAGATAACTAATGCTGATGTAAGCATCGCTTTAAGTTTGTCAAAAGCCTTTTTGTATTCTTGTCCAAAATCAAACTAAACATCTTGCTATAATAGCCTTGATAGGGTTTACATAATTTTTGAGAAGTCCTTGACAAATTGCCTGTAAAAAACTACATGCCTAAGAAAACTATGGATCTCTTGAACAATAGCAGGATATGGCATAATAGAAATGAAGTCCACTTTAGCCATTAGAGGACACTACATGACCCAACACAATACCTTCTTGAACCATAAAATGGCATTTTTCATAATTAAGCACAAGATTTGTTTCAATACAACCTTATGAGACTCTAAATAGATTATCTAAACAATGATTGAATTAATTTCCATAAATAATAAAATCACCACAAAAGTTTCAATGCAAGTTTCAAACATATCAGAAAATATACTCATCATATAAAGTTGAAAGGTGCATTGCATAATCCAAAAGGCATGTGTCTATAAGCAAAAGTTCCAAAAGGGCAAGTAAAGGTAGCCTTGTCCTAATCCTCTTGGGCTATAACTATTTGGTAGTAACCAGAATGTCCATCTAAAAAGCAGAAAAAATGAGTTCTTCTACTTTTATTAGTACATCTTCAATCATGCCTTCTGGGTATATATAAGACCTATCAATTAATTAGATTATCACATTTGTTGGCTTGAGTGGTCTTATATTTAAGGCTTTGTAAATAGACAGTGACATAACTTTGATTAAAGACCCTAAATCAAGTATGCCCCTTGGTATAAGTTTACTTCCAATCATACATGGTATAGCAAATATACTTGGATCGTCGCACTTCAGTGGCACTTTCCTTTGGATGACTGCAAATACTTTCTTGTCAACCATTACTTGCTCATCACCCTTTAGCTTAAATCTTCTAGTGCATATCTCCTTCAAAGTCTCCCATACTTTGGTATTTTCTTGAGGCATACAAAAGGGGAATGTTGATTTCAACCCTTTTTTCTGATTCTTCCTTCTTACATTTTCCCAATCTGCCAGGAAAAGGAGGCTTAAGCATAGTCTAAGGTTTAGATATTTTAGGCTAATTACTTACCTCCTTGATAGGGATGGCTAAAGCTTGTGGTATGAATAAAGTTGCCCGTTTGTCTTCGTATGTATTTTCCCAGATTGTTGCTCATTTGGAGTGGTGGATTGGACTTCTTTTCCACTGCACCAAATCATACCACTCACATTCTCCCTGGGATTTATTGCCACTTGGGCAGGCAATTTCCCTTTTGCATTTTTTAACTTTTTTACAATTGTTTTCAATTGAGACACTTGAGTTCCTAAACTTTTGATGCTGGCCCTTGTTTCCTGTTGGAATTTTTGGCTTTCCTTTCGCAAGTGTTGAGTGCTTGTTGCCAAAGACTTAACTAAATCTTCCAATGACGTACCTGATGGTTGGGAAGAGGAAGAAGATTGAGGAGGTGGAACAAGTAGTTGGGCTTAAGGTAGTTGTTGAAATCTTAGAGGTCTATTTGCATAACTGAAATTGGAATGATCCCTCCATCCTGAATTGTATGAGTTAAAGTATGGAGCGTATCTTCTCTGTAGTGAGCCAGGAAATCCTATTAACTTATTCAGTGGAATCCTCTTGGGGAGTAAGGAATATATCAGTGGGATGGCCTGAAGTAGAGCAAATTCCACATGCCTTCACTTGTTGTAACTATCCTGCAACCAACTTTTCAACGAGAGATGTTAGAGCATCAATTCTTGGATCATTAAAAACAACACTTACCTTGTTGACTTTTTGAGGGACACTTTCTTGTCTAGTGCCAAGCTGTTGTGCATTAGCAGCCATGTTCAATATCAAAGTACATGCCTCATCGGGAGTTTTGTTCACCAGTGCTCCTCCACTTGCAGCATCTATCATTTTTCTGTCATTAATGGAAAGCCCTTCATAAAAATATTATATGAGAAGCTGGTTAGGAATTTGATGTTATGGGAAACTAGCACACAACTGTTTGAACCTCTCCCAATATTCGTACAAATTCTCTCCATTGTACTGTATGATACCACATATGTCTTTTTCGTATAATAGCAACTTTCAAGGCCAGGAAATTTTTTTCCAAAAGTTGCTTTTCCTTTTGTTCCAACTGGTGATGTACCCAAACAATAGGTAGTATAACCAATATTGGCCTTGTCAGCTAGGGAGAATGGAAAAGTTCGCATCTTGATTTGATCCTTTATAATATTCTAGGGTTTCATAATCGAGTAAACTACATGAAAATCCTTCGATTGTTTATGCAGATCTTCACCTGCAGGACCACGAAAGTTAGGGAGTAAATGAATTAAACCAGATTTTAATTCAAAAGTACCTTCGATGGCAAGGAATGTGATGCACAGTGGTTGTAGGTTCACATCGAGAGTTCCTAAATCTCTCAATGTTAGTTGATTCGCCACCATCTTACTTTCTTCTTCAACAGGTGGTTCTTCAAGCTCACTGTCAAAATCACAAAGATTGTCAGTTAAATCAATTGCCAAATTCAAACCAAGAGATGAAGATGATGCATGGGTAGCTCATTGTTGAGTTTATTTTCTTAATCTACGAGCTGTCTTCTCGACCTTTAGATCAAGAATTAGTTCGCTTGTATAACAAGAACAAGGCACAAACTAGAAATAAAGGAAAATATAAAAATAAAAGAAATAAATCAATTGATGTCAGTTCCCCGGCAACGGCGCCAAATTTTGGTGGGTGTCAAACCATCAAAAATAAATCACCTTAATTCACTAAATACGAGTATAGAGTGAGTAGGGATCATCTCCACAGAGAACGGTGGATTTATATCTTTTACAAAAATAAACAATAAAATTAAAAGGTTTTAACTGGTGAAAATAAATAAACAATAATTCAATTAAAAATAACAAAAAATAAATAAATTTAAGAAATTCAACAAGGGAGAAAGCTTCTAGTTAAATAATGACTTTCCACCTTAATTCCATTAATTTATCATCAATGCAAAAATCAACTCATATATTATAAATAAATTGGTTATATTTATCAGCGAATGCTCTAAATAACCACTCTATCCTTAATTTTTTGGTAATTAAAGGACACCCATTAATTATTTCTCTAATCGAAAGACAACCCTTAGAAATTACCTAGCAGGATTTAATGTTCCGACAGCATTAAGATCTAGAGAGACCCAGTTGTAATATCTCGTTTCTACACTTAAGGATTTAATTATTAGATTGAGTCATATCATATGAAAATTCATGAAGCGCATTTCATTTGCATGCATCATATTCACATCTATACATGAATCATGATTTAGAGACATTGTAAAAATAGTATATGTAGTTATTTGACATATCTTGGGGTACGAAAGATCTTAAATGATTATGATGTAATTGTGTGTTAATTATGACTTGAATTTTGTTTGATGGATTATAATTAGTGAATTGGGAATTTATTATTACAATTGAGTGATTGATAAGGTGATATGTGCATCTAGTCTAGGAAAAATGTTAAAGGATAAGACAAATTGATGTATGAAAATTTAGGTTGACTAGACTTATGAAATAGTGACACATGGCAATGGAGAATGAGTGACAAATGGCTTAGGTAATTGGGTGACAAATGGCCTAGTGATTTAGTGACAACTGGACCAATTATTAAGTGACAATTGGTAGTTTAGGAAGAGGACAAATAACCTAGCTCTTTACTTGACAAGTGTCTTGCCAAGTGTCTCAATCCTTGCCACACACATATACCAATGACTCACACATGAAAGGCCACCTTTTCTTTTGTTCTTGCTACATGCTAACTCCTCCTCCTTCTCTCATCATCGACACCCATACACAACCCTTACAACCTTGAGATTTTGCTAAAATTCTGCACTGTGTTACTCCAAAATTTTGTTGTCTTTATCTTGTTGTTAAAACCCCTTTTATGTTTTCATCTTGTTCTTAGAGTATCCTTTATCCTTGCATGTTTAGAAGGCTAAATTAACTTGATGATTGAGGAGGTTTTGAGCTGAACAAGTGATTTATTCATCTATTGTGACACATTTTAGTATAACATTCGTGATGATTATTTAGGGATGAACTTGGTTATGGTATTGATGATGAAGTTGTAATGGAATTTTGATAGATGAGTTGGTTTTGTTTTGATGTATGAAACTGTAGGTTAAAGGTTGTTTAATGGATTATTTTAGATTGGGATGTGAAGTATAATTAAGGTATAATTGAGGTATAATCAATGGACTATTATGATGGTGTTAGAATCTAGAATTTTTTTTGAAGGAAATGGATGGTGAACTTTCTGTTCAACCATCCCACGATCGCGGAAGCTACAAGAACTCCTTCCCATAATCGTAGGCAATGCATTGATGTGAGAAGCTTTATGTTTTGTCTTTCCACAATAATCGAAAGGTATCCCACGATTGTGGGAAATGCTCTCAAACAAAAAATTCTGTTTCGTGTGATTGTTAAACTAAGGATAAGCTACTTTACCTTGGTGTGTTTGGACTTGATTGAGGCTTGAAATGACCCTAGATTGTTGTTGGATTAATTGGTTAAGGATTTGATAAGTTTAGGTTGTTAATTGAGGTTATAACTTAAGGAATGGATTGTTTGAGATCAATATATCTAAATCTGAAATTTGAGAGTTGTTAAAGGAATGAAGGTTTTCTTATGAATGCAAATGTGATCCAAAGGATGTGAGAAATGTGAATTAAGTATGAATGAATGAGAATTAGGAAATTGTGTTAATTTATAAAGTGTTAGAAAAGGATTGGTAAATGCATGAATGATAAATTGAGAGTAACCAAGTTTACTTAAGGCATAACCTAATTGTAAACAAGATATATACAAGCTATAATGAATGAATGATCAAGACTTGTGATTAAGGATACATACTCGGGATATTCAATTTAGCATGCATTGAACATAACACATATACATGTGTATGATTAAGTAATCATTTGATTAAACAGGTTAGTAATGTGTACATATGTGTGTATTGCATGATATAGAAGCATAAATTGATCGACCGTATCCAGACATTGCCAGATCGTCAAGGCAATAGCTATTCTGAAGCATATTGTGAGTCAATGTAGATGTGTGAATTCAATTATATTTGCTTCAGTTTGAATCGTATGTGTAGTGAGTTAACCTAGATGTTTTCTCACTATGTTTGAAATGTTTTGATTAACTTTAAAATATTGAACTATTATTGATATGATTGCGATATTGATAATTCCGAACATTGATGGTCTGAGGAGTTTGCTATTCAGGATTTTATTGGAAGTGCTTTATAATTGTATGTGAACATGGAAATGTGTACTCAACTAAATCTTGAATGCCAGACTCAGATCCGATGAATGTGATAAATGACTGTGCAAATTGAATGAAAATTATTGATATCATAATATATGATTTGATGCATTTCATTACATTGTTATACATTATCAGATAAAGGAGTTGTGACCAGAGTGACCAACGTGAAAAAGAGCTTAAAGCTCATAAATGCGCACAAAGAGCCATAAGCTCAATGATTAATGAACCCGGTATCCACAACAGGTGTGGGACAATATCTAAAATGAGCCTAGTATCCACAACGGATGGAAGACAGTTAAATAGGTGCTCGGTCACAACAAAATAAAAATGAAAGTGGAGTCATATGTGCATTTGCATATATATTTTTACATGTATCATGTGAATGATTGCGAAGAATGACTACATTGAGTTAATATAATAATATTCAATGTTTGTGTACATGTTGATGATATGAATGAAATGTTTGTGTACATGTTGATGATATGAATGAAATGTTTGTGTACATGTTGATGATATGAATGATTGAAATGAATGATTGGATTATTCTGATATGATTATATGAAATGTTTGTATTCATAATGAGTTTATTGAAATATGATGTATACTATAACCAGGTACTAAATTTTGAACGGTGTGATCAATGAGAATTGATTATGGATAATGAGATACTTGTGAATTTGGATATATACTTATGATGTTTGTGTTCTGACTTAAGTGAGCACATCGATGATGGTTTACTCACTGAGTTCGCAAACTCATCAAAATTGCAATGTTGATTTTCAGGTACTGAGGAGACCTAGCTATAAGGTAATCTTGTAACAGTCTAGTATTGTCAATTTTGGAAATAAGAATGGCTCAACAGTCTAGTCAGCTAATACTGAAGAGTCTAGTTAAAATATTTTGGTCCAGCATTTCGTTTCATGTTGTACATAATTTATAGAGTTGTGAGCTCTCACATGTTGTGTATTGTGTATATATATACATGAATCATGAGTGTAATAACACAATGAATGTTTATGTTTGCTAATGAAATGGGATAAGTTGATCCTTTGAAATACTTGTGTTTCTGTGATGCCATAATAAGTGATTATGATTGCTCTAACATG
>JANKOE010000204.1:16479992-16507667 GCA_026284465.1 Erythroxylum citrifolium
ATGAAATTGATCTTGAAATCTCTAAACCCATGTGTTTCTCAAGCTATCTAAACCAAAAGCTCTCTAAAATCTCAAAGATTGAAAAACCATCTTACCTTGGATTTCCACCAAATGGAGATTTTCTTGGCTCATCTTGAAGCTCTTGTCCTCTTCCATGCTTTTTCTTCATGAATCCATCAAAACCCCTCTTAAAATCCTTGAAAAAACCAACCCTAGCATCCTCTTTCTTCTTCCTCTCTCCTTCTCCACGACACCCCTCTCCCTTCTCTCTATTTTTGCTCTTTCTTCTTCTTATTTTCGTGCATCACATGTCCTTATATACCAAGCCCACATGGCTTTATTACAAAATTGCCATTAATGAGGCAACAAGGTCCAAAATGCCCTCACATGATAGCCTTGTAACTTAAATGGACTAGTGACCTTCCAATCTTGCCCTTAATGCTATCTACCACCTTAATTCATCTTAGTCCATGCCATATGGTCTTACTTTAATTAACATGTCAATTAAATCCCATTAACATGCTAATTAATTTCACAAAATACTCCATTTAGACCTCAAAATTCAATTAAATCATGCTTAACTCTTTCCAAATATCAAGACATTTTATAATCATGCAATTGAAGGAATTTGACAAAACTTCCTTCTAGCCAATTGTTCCTCATTGTCTTAATTTCATAATGACACCCAAAATTATTCAATTTGGTTCCATATTCTAAGAGTTATTCACCAACATTTCATACTGTTCTTATACTAAAACATTTTCCTGCACATGACTTCCATCCTAAAATTGACTTTCTTAGCAATTGAATTAGAACTCAATGTCATCATACAATTTGTAGCCTTATGTCTCTAATTTAATCCAAATCAAGAATCATCTCATTTGGATAACTAGAGATCAACTTATGGCTAAAACATCGAAGCATACTCATGCACATGTTCAACAACATTTTCCAGCTTTTAAACTCCCAAATTTCTCATACAATCCATCTTGTATCTAAACCATATTTTCCATTTCATTTCAATTTCAAGGATTTTCCTTTGCTTTATACATAAATAATTTCCAAATAATCATCGATAATTACTCGTTTAATAGTCTTAACTTACAGAAAGTTTTGGGGTCCAACAGATTGTGATATTGACGATTTCGAACAATTGATTGTTTGAGGAGTTCAATATTCGGGATTGTATTGGGAGTGTTAACTACGTGTATGTGAATGTGGGAAATAAATGCTCAACTGAATGATGAATGCTAGACTTGGGTCCGACGAATGTGATAAATGACTGTGTACACTGGATGAAAGTGATTGCTAGCATATTATGTGAAATGATGCATGTCATGACATTGATATGCATGATCAGATAAAGGAGTTATGACCAGAGCAACCAAAGTGAAAAAGGAGCTTAAAGCTAACAAATATGCACACAAAGCCATAGGCTCAACGATTAATGAGCCTGATATCCACAATGGGTACAGGGCAACATCTGAAATGAGCTTGGTATCTGAAATGAATACGAGACAGTTAAATAGGTGCTCGATCACAATAAAATAAAAATGAAAGTGAATTCTCATGTGCATTTGCATCCATAACTTTACTTGTACCATGTAAAGATTTGTAAAGAATGACTGAATTGAGTGGATATAATGATATGCTATGTTTGTGTACATGTTGATGATATGAATGAGATGAAATAAATGAATAGATTATCCTGAAATGATTATATGAAATGTTTGTGTTCATAATGAACTTGTTGAAATATGATGAATACTATGATCAGGTACTAAATTCTAAACGATATGATATATAGGATTTGATTATGAATGATGTGAGATACTGATTGAACTATGTTATATACTTGTGATGTTTATGTCTGTTTAAGTGAGCACATCGATGATGGTTCACTCATTGAGTTTACAAACTCATCGAAATTGCAACGTTGATTTTCAGGTTCAGAGGAAACCTAGCTAGTCTAGTTTAAATAACTTTTGCATTTGAATATGGGTCATTGTCGGGATCAGTTGTACCTGCAAATTTTTTAATTATGTTGTATCAAGAATTGTATCTTTCAGCTGTTGTATATTGTACATGTGAATTTTGGAAATGTAATGACATTTGAGACTGTATATGTTTGTGAATAAAAATAGAACAACATGATTATTGGAATATTCTACTCCTCTCTCCATCACTGCTCTAAAAAACTTAGAATCTTCATTCAAAACTAGACTTACTTTATAGAAGATGAATAAAAGAGATAGTAATCCCAAGAACCATATTTGTTCTTCTAAATCTTAGAAGAATCATTGTTTCATCTCAGTGTAGTAATATAATTTGTCGAGAATAATTAAATTTTCACTTCCAAAACTAATTTTAAAGTTAATGATTAATAATTCACAACTAGAAAGTCATTAGAAAAATTTTACAAGAAATGAAAGAAGTAGGGCTACTCTTATAAACCTTTCTTTTGGTTAGACCATTACTTCAATGGCAACATCCACCTCTATAGTTAAATTCCATTAAAATCTCACCAGTGACTATTTATTCTTCACTGTAGATAGGTGAGAGAAGGAAGAAAGATAGAAAACAAAGAATGGTCGTGATAGATGCATAAAGAGAACAAAAGGAACTTTAGCTAACTTAATATATGTATGCTAATTAATCTTTGTCTTGACTAAATCGTGATGCTCGAGTTCAAACTTGGGCTAAAGTTTAAAATTTACTAAAAAACGTTTGAATTCAACTTAAAATTTGGTTAACTAAAATTAAATATGTTGATTTTGCTGAACTAGGCTAGATTGAAACTTTTCTGCCATCTTTAATTAAGACTTGTAACATACTAGAGGTAGTGGAATTTCTACTAATAAATGTCATTTGAAACATAAATAACATAGAAATATAATTTTTATAAAACCCTTAATTTGAGAACTGAGAGTTATTTGTACTTATTTATTGATAAACTTATGTATTGTCTTATCATATACTTACCTACTGATAATGTCAACGTTTATTATTAGGATGGTACTTTTAAATAAATCAACACTAGCTCATAGGTGCCTTTTAACCTAGTATTACGCATCATTAACATATTATTACTTAGTGTTATTTAAACTACTGAGTTATTGTCCACTTACTTTTTCTTACTTAGTCCTTAGGTGATCTTAGTCTTTAGGAATTGTGGGTTAGCGGATTCATTACTTAATATTAGCAAGTGAAGAGGGAAACATGGGATACTTACCATTGTGATCTATGTTATATAAAGGCATTGAGTTGTACTAAATGAAACACATCCTTCGAAGCTTTTTCTTTTCTATTGTTTGAGTAAGCTATTAAGAGCACTCTATTTGTTTTATTTATTACTAAGCTTTTGTCCTTTGTGAATTTTTATATGCAAATACTTCATTGTTTCATTTGACAACATCAAAGGTTCTATTTTCTATTAAAAGCTTTGCAACCTTTTCTCATGAGATTAAGTCCTTTTTGGACCATTTAGGTTATCAATATGGTATTAGACTAAGGCTCGTGGGCATTTAATGAGCAGTCTTCAAGTTGTTGGTACAATTAAGAAGCTCAACAATAAGAATTACAATTATTGGTCTTCTCTGCAAGGAAAGGATTTGTCGGAGTTTGTAAATGAAAATGAAGTGACATAATTGGAGGCTAAAGATGCAAATGGGATGTTACGGAAGTGGAAGATTAAAGCATGCAAACCATGTTCGTTTTGAAGACAATGGTTGAAGAGGATGTGTTGGAGCATATTCGGGATGCGAAAACTCCTAAAGAGGCTTGGGATGTGTTTGTCAAGTTATTCTCTAAAAAACCAATATGAAGCTCAACTCTTAAAGAATAAGTTATTAAATGTGGTTCAATGTGATATGACAATGGCACAGTACTTCTATAAAGTGAAGTCACTATATCCAGAAATTTCTAAGTTAGATCTGGAGGCTCCTTATGGTGATACCAGGATGAAGCAAATCATCATCCATGGTTTGAAGCCAAAATTTGGGAGTTTCGTTGTTGCTATACAAGGATGGTAAACTCAATCGTTGCTCCTAGAATTCAAAAAATTGCTAGCTAGTCAGGAAACTTTAGATAAGCAAATGGGTAGAGTCTCGTTAAAAAATGAAGAAGAGGAACTTTATGCCAATAAAGACAGGTGGAATTCTAAGTAGAAAGCCGTTGGTGGATCCAAAAAGAATGATGACAATTGACAAGGCGAGAAGTCATCAAGGTGAATGGAGTGTTTGTGTAGGGGAGGTTCTAAAAACTATGACAATGGCTAAAAGTTTGAAAGGAAATGCTATATTTGCAAGAAAGAGTTAAATGGTGAATGATTGTCGGTCAAAGAAGAAGGGTGTGGAGAGCAATATTGCTACTTCCAAAAGTGAAGACAAATGGATGTTGAGGCATTCTTTATTGCAGATGAATATGACTAGGCTTTATAGCAACAACATTCAATCAAATCCATTATGAGAGTGATTAGATTGTTGACTCAGGTTGCTTAAACCATATGACCAGTCATAAAAAGAATCTGCAAAACTTATCAGAGTACAACGGAAGATGAGTTGTGGTGACGATGAATAACTTAAAGTTACCGATAGCTCACTTCTATAATATGGTAGTCTCTCCCCAATGTAGTGATACCAAAGTGTTTCTCCAAAATATCTATCATGTCCTAGGTATGAAAAAAATTGTTCTCTCAATAGTACAATTAACATCTTCTGACCATTTTATTTTGTTTGGTCCATAAGATGTGAAGGTATATCAGGACTTTGAGGTATAAAAGAGTCGATATGAAGGGACAAAGATTGGAGTCAGTCAATGTAGCGTCTGCAAAAACTGCATACATAGATAAAATGAGAAGGAATAAGACGATAGACTTGTGGTATATATGGTTAATTCATGATATCTATTCCAAACTAGATGTGATGATAAAGAAGTTGATGCTAAAAGAACTTCTACTAGAGTTAATTCACTTTGATGTGTTTGGACTAATTAAGCAAGCTTCCACTAGTGGGGTGAAGTACATGGTGACCTTCAATGACGACTTCTCGAGGTATGTGTGGATTTACTTTATGAAGGAAAATGTTGAAACTTTTTCAAAGTTCAAAGAGTTCAAGAAAGCAATAGAAGCGGTGGTTTAGAAGAGTTTGTTGTCTACACACAGACAATAGGGGAGAGTATACCTCAAATGAGCTCTCATATTTCCTTTGAGGGTGCATAATAAGCCATCAGTTCACATATGCCAACTCCACAATAAAATGGCAAAGCAAAAAGGAAGAATAGGCACCTGGCATAAGTGTGTCAAAGTATACTTGATACTAAAAATGTTTCGAGATGATTTTTGGTTGCAATGAATACTACAACCTTTATTACCAATAGGTCGCCACAACAAAGGTTATGTTTTCTCTCACCTTTTGAAAAAAAAATATGGAATATGAAGCCTACTGTTAGTCATTTTTTATTCTTTGAATGTGTATGCTATATATTTTATGCCATCACTTACATAGCAAGATGGAAAAAAGGTTGTTAAGCATATCTTTGTAGGATGTGATAGTTAAAGGAAAAGATGGTGATGTTTCAATCCAATAATTGGGAAGTGCTATACATCCCAAAATGTAGTGATTAATAAAGCTTCCTTTTGGTGCTCCTCAAATAAGGAAATACTACTAGATTTGGTTGTTTTTAAAAGGGCATTGGAAACTTCTCAAATCTAGTTGAGTTCAGATGAAGCTAAGGTTACAGAAAATTGTGGAGATGTTAAAGAAGGTATAGTTCAAAGTCTTTAGCAAATAGGTTTGTACCAAAGACCAAGTGAAGAAAATAAGCTAAGAGGAGCAGATACATCAACTGCATTTTGAAGATCAATAAGAGTTAAAAAGACAAATCCCAAATATGTCAATGCTGCCATAGTAGAAGAAGAAAATGCAAAAAAAATTGAAAACATTAGAGGAAGCATTTCAGAATGCTAAGTGGATTAAAGCTATGAAAAAGGAAATTGCTACATTAGAGTGAAATCAGACTTGGGGAGTTAATACCAAAGTCAAGATATATGAAGCTTATATTTTGTAAATGAGTAAACAAGATAAAGTGTCATACATATGGATCAGTAGAGAGCCACAAGGTACATCTGCTAGCTCGAGAGTTCTCTCAACAATATGCACTAGTACAGTTATAAAGCTTACAATTGTATGAGTCCTACTAGCATATACAGCTAGTAAAAGTTGGAACTTGTGGTAGATGGATGTGAAGAGTGCATTTTTTGCATAGGAAGTTAGATCAGAAGATCTATATGGATCAACTGATAGGTTTTCAAAGTTAAGATCATCCTGAGTATATGTATAAGCCCCAAAAGGCACTTTATATGTTATAATAAGCAATGAGGGCATTATATGGTAAGATAGTTGAATTTTTTACTCACAATGATTTTTTAGTGACATTTGTAGACTCTAGCTTGTTCATCAAACCTAAAAGATAGAAGTCAACTATTGTACTAATATATGTCGATGATTTAATTATCATAGTAGATTATGAAGAAGAAATTCTCCGAACTAAAGAGAATTTGTCAGTTCACTTTCAGATGAAGTAATTTGGACAGTTTAAGAATTTTCTTAGTTTAGAGATTGATCGTACATAAGAAGGAATATTTTCTCGTCAACAAAAGTAATCCAAAGATTTGTTAAAGAAGTTTGGAATTCCTCAGTGCAAGCCAATCTTAATGTCGATGGAACCACTTGCCAAAATGTGTGCTCATGAAGGGAAAGATTTGGAAGATGCTATGATGTACCGATAGTTGGTAGGATGTCTTATCTACTTAACTTTCACAAGATCAAATATTTCTTTTGTAACTGGTGCGATGTGTTGCTACTTGCAAAATCTAAACAAGCATCATCTGGAAGTAGTTTGATGAATGCTAAGATATGTGAAGAGTACTCTTAAGAAAGGTGGAGATTGTATGCTAATTGGTTATTGTGATATTAACTATGTAGGTGACCATAATACCTGACGTTTAATTAGTGGGTATGTTTTTATGCTTGGGATCGGAGCAATATCTTGGTGTAGCAAAAGACAACCAGTAATGTCTTTGTCAACCACAGAAGTAGAGTACCGAGTGGCAATAATAGTAGCTTAAGAAAGCGCTTGGCTTATGAAATTATGGAAGGACTTGTGTCAACTAACAAAGAATGGAATCCCTTTGTATTGTGATAACTCATCAGCAATAAGATTAGTGAAGACTCTAGTTTTTCATGTAAAAACTGAGCATGTAGAGGTGCATTACCATTTTATCAGAGAGAAAATCTTGCAAGAAAAATTGAGATGGAACATGAGTCTTGCAAGGAGAAATTGAGATGGAACATGTCATAACAGAAAACCAAGCTGTAGATTTATTTGCAAAAGACTTGCGTGGCAACAAGCTTGAAAATCTCTGCCATCAGCTCAGTATGGTGAAAGAATAGAAGTTGTTAATGAGGGGGGAGTATTGAATAAATCAACATTAGCTCATGGGATGACTTTTGGCCAAGTATTGCGCATCATTAACATATTGTTGTTTATTTTTTATTTAAATTACTGAGTCATAGTCCACTTACTGTTCATTACTTAGTCCTTAGTTGATCCTAGTCTTTAGGAATTGTAGGTTAGTGGATTTATTATTTATAGCAAGTGGAGACAGAAATGTGTGATACTTACTGTTTTGATCTAAGCTATACAAAAGCGTTGAGTTGCACTAAATGAAATACATCCTTCGAAGCTTTTTCTCTTCTATTGTTTAAGTAAGCTATTAAGAGTTTTTATACTCGAGTACTTCATTGTTTCATTTAAGAGAAAACCTTTTATTTTCTATTAAAGCTTTGTAGCCTTTTCTCATGAGATTGAGTGTGTTACAAGTCATTTGGATTCTTCAGGTACATTAATACAAAATTATATATAATCACTTATGATATGAGATACCTAAGTTTCCAAGGCCAACTAATGTGTGTCAATTTTTTTTAAAGGGAAAAGAACCAAAATTACACAACAAATCGGGAAAGACAGGTTCCCAAGAAATCCTCTAAAAGGATCATGTGGCACTCGATAAGAGGTGTGGAAAAATAAGTGACTCCGACATCAAAGTGACCCGCATAATTAGCAAGCCAGTCGGCGCATCTGTTGCTCTCTCGATAGATGTGTCGATGAACAACAGTCCAGTTCCTAGTGAACAGCTCATTGATGCCTCGAACTAAAGAGTTGAGATATCTGGTCTGGTGAACCGGGGAGGATAGGACATCGATCACCGCTGTGGAATCCACTTCAAGCTCGATCTGACGGTACCCCAGATTCCACGCAAGGGTCAACCCAGTATAGACGCCCCAGAGTTCCGCAGTGAAAGGAGAGCACTAGCCAAGGTGTTGAGTAAATCCTCCCTTCCAGGTGCCTTCACTATCCCGAAGAAGCCCACCTGCAGTAGCTACGGCCGAGGCGCGTTTGCACGCACCATCTGTGTTTTATCGGAGCCAGTCCGTGGGAGGTGGGGTCCACCCGATGAATCGCTCCAGCCTAGGGCGAGGACCTGCGACCCGTGCTCGAGCGTGCCAAGCTACTGACTGGTAAAGAACACCTGCATAAGACAAAATAGGAAAAATGGGTGAGGATAGTAACAAGTTAACAAAATTTCCAAGTGTAAGAAAAAATTATTGTGATTGTTGTTGCACCATATATTGAGACTAATGAAGCAACAATTTATAATCAATTGGCTATAAATTTGTAGGGATTTCGTGCAATAACCATTTTAATCATCATCATAATCATCAAATCAATATAGAATATCATTTAAATTTAACATGAGTATCTACCTCTTATGTAACGCTCCAAACACTTTTAATCCACAATTATCCAAATTGTTCCCAAAGCATAAAAATAATTACCAAAATCCTCATTAGTTTTTAAAAAAAGGAGTTTGTCAATCATAAAAGTATTCTATACAAACACAATTACCCGAACTGTCGTATTCAAAATTTTATAAAATAAAAAATTTTAACTTAATTTAATCTACTGGATCCACATAAACCTTTTTTTTTAAATGAATGAATTGCATTAACTATAGGTTGATCTAATACAACATTATAATGAGTTTTAGGCTATTAAGACCACAATTAAGTACAATACAATTGTAAAAACATTTTAAAAAATAGATTCAAATCAATATTTTTATCTAACAGTCGTACCTAAACTTCACTTTATTAATCATGTGCACTGGAGTGAACCTAGTAAGCTTACATTCAATGGTCTATCAGCTCATCTCTACTCATCATAATTTCTCACTAAGTGGAAACGTAGTTAGATATATAAGTATCAGCATAGGGTACCTCAATTTCCCAATCTAATTTGGTACCACTCCAGTACTTAGCGATCGACACAAGATATCCCCAAGACTTAAGATATCTCAATACCACTCCAATACCTAGCCATTGGCACAGGACATCATCGGGACTTAAGATGCACTGGTATCTGCTTTACGGATAGATACCTATCCATCACTCACTTATATTTAACCAACCTATCAATCTATGACGGTCGAATGTAACCTATCCTAGGCAAGTTATAGATTCAAGATTTACATCATTTATTCACAACCTATTTAATTTCATATTTACATTAATATTCTTAATTATACTCATGCACAACTAAAAATTTAACGATATACCTCATAATACCTAACAAAAATATAAAAACAAAACACTTTATACCTTGTTAATTATTTGAAATAAATACAGATCTATTAATCATTAACTTAATTAATGACTAATTCAAAATATGATTCGATATAAAATAATTTATTAACAAAAAATTCAAAGTTTCAAAAATCGTACACTATTCTAAGAGTACAGTCTAAGGTTATCCTTACCTGAATTTTAGACTCAACTAATTGGTAGTCCAATTTACTCTTTAATCGAACCTTCTGTCCTAGACATTACAAAATTCTATTAAACTATTTTAAGAAAAATTTTCAACTCAATTACACTTATTATTCTTCCCTTTTCCACTTTATTCTTAATTATAAAATATTATCCTTTCTTAACCTAACCATTATAATTACTAAAATACCTTTAACTATTAAAAGTCCTATCTTACCTTCATTTATTTTTACTAATACAAAATACCCTTCTTGGACTGAAATTCTAATTTTACCCTTAAATTTTTACAGTTCCTATTTTGCTCCTTAATACAACTTAAATTTTCATAAATTTCCTTTTTCTTCACCCTCTACTCTCCTCCTACGTCTTCTTTTTTTTTCCAGCCACATTTCCTCCTTTTTTATTTTTTCCATAACTTCAATTTGTTGTCTCAAACAATCACAATATATATTCCAACTACAAACTAATGTAGGATGTCAATTGTTGGAAATTTATTTACATATGTGAAGTCTATGCCTTTCTAAGGGATTTTGAGGTTGTTAACTTCCACAATTTCCTCATAATTTGCTACAAAATAAAGAAAATGAGAAAACATATGAGAAATGTTTCACATACCGATGAAAGATGGTGTAGTTAAACACTTACCAATTGGAAAAATGGAGAGGAAAATGAAGATAACATATTTTCCGTTGGTGACTAAGTGCCCATTTGCAATCTTTTTCTTTATATACTCCTCTATTTAATTGTTTTATAGGTTGGATTTGTTGTTATGGCTGAACTCTTTGTTTGTCCTTTTATGGGCTTTACAGGTATCTCCCTCCCTTTAAAGAATTTCGTCTTAGAAATTAAATTACATACTTGAGGATTTAAACAAATAAGGATACTAATGTCGAATTTTATCCTCTACCTCCCAAGTTACCTCTTTTAGAGAACGATGATGACTACATAAAACTCGCACCATCGAAATCTCCCTTCTCCTTAATTTCCTAATTTGTCTATTCAATATCTCCACTGGCTACTCTTTATAAGTCATTATTTGTAACTTCGATCTTAGGCCTCAATTAATATGGATAGGATCCGATCGATACTGTCTCAACATCGACATATGGAACACATCATGAATCTATGATAACACTAGTAGTAATGCTAATCTGTAAGCTAACTACCCACATGTTATACAATTTCATATGACCCGATGTATCTCGGACTCAACTTCCCTCTCCAACCAAATCTTAGAATTCCCTTCCAAGGTGATACCTATAGAAATACCATATCTTCAACAGTGTATTTCATCTCATGACGATATTGATCAATACAATTCTTTTATAGACCCTGAGCTTCCATCAAGCATCACCTTACCGCCTTTATTCTCTCCATTGTCTCCTTAACCAACTCCAGTCCCTCTAATAATTTAGTACCCTCTATATCCTGACATATTGGATCTTTACATCACCTACCATATAATGCCTCAAATGGTACTATATCGATACTAAAGTGATATCTATTATTATAAGCACACTCCATCAAAGGTAGATATATATCTTAATCACCCTCAAAGTTCAGCACACAAGTTCCCAACATATCCTCCAATGTCTAAATCGTACACTCTGACTGTCCATCCAAATGAGAGTGAAATGCAATACTTAAATTCAACCTAGTCTCTAAAGCTATATATAAACTCATCCAAAATCAGGAAGTAAATTGTGGATCTCGATCTAATACAATAGACACTAGAACCAGTGTAACCTTACAATCTCATCAATATACAACTTGACAAGCTTGTCCAAGGAGTCTGTCTGTTGTACAGGTAACAAATAAGCTGATTTAGTCCACCTATATACAATCACCCAAATTGAATCATATCTACATTTTCTCCTCGATAATGCTACCACAAAATCCATCATAATTTTCTCCCACTTCCATGGCAGAATGGCTAAGGCTCTAAATTTTCATATTGTTGCCTAATGCTCTACTTTGACCTACTGATAAGTCAAACACCTCGACATAAACTTTGCTACTTGTTTCTTCATTATTGGCCACCAGTAATAAGGTCTCAAGTTCTGATACATTTTTGTAATACTAGGATGTATAGCATATGGTGCATTATGAGCTTCCTTCAAAATCTCCTCTCGTAGTCCATCTGTATCTGGCATACAAACTCACCTCCCAATCACCAACGCTCTATTTGCTCTTACTAAAAAATTATTCCCTTTACTTTGTTGTACTATCTCTCTCATCATAATTAGATAATAATCTCGAGCTTGTGCACTCTAATCCTATCTCCCAAATTTAGTTGGACTTGTAATGTTGCTAATAAATCACTCATATAATCAATCTCCAATCTCATATCTAATGCTCTCAACTTCACCAGTGGTGACATACTGTGTTTGCTTAAACTAGTCATCGCGCCTGAGCTTTTCCTACTTAAAGCATTCACCGCTACATTAGCCTTCCCTGGATGGTAATCAATAGTATAATCATACTCCTTCAACAACTAAATCCATCTTCTTTGCCTTAAGTTTAACTCCTTTTGAATTAAGACGTACTTAAGGCTTTTATTGTCTACAAGGATTCGGAATGTTTCCTTATAAAAATAATGTCTCCAAATCTTAAGAGCATGTATAATCACCGCTAACTCTAAATTATGGTGGGATAATTCAACTCATGCGATCTTAAATAAAGAGAGGCATAAGCTATCACTTTTCTATGCTGCATCAACATACATCCCAAACCTACACTCGAAGCATCAGTAATACCTCAAAACCTCCACCACTTGGTGGTAGCACCAAAATTGGACTAGAAGTCAATCTTCACTTATGCTCCTCAAAACTCTCTTAACACTAATTAGACCCCTCAAACTGAACTCCTTTCTTCAGCAGTTTGGTTAACAGGTTAGTTATCATAAAAGATTCTTCTACAAATCTTCAATAATATCCATCAAGTCTCGGAAAACTCCCTATCTCTAATTTATTTCTAGGCAGCTCCCACTCCATAATTGCCTTTACCTTAGCAAGATCAAGCATCACTCCCTCTTAGGAAATGCATGTCCAAGGAAAACTACCTATTCCATCCAAAACTCACACTTATTCAACTTAACATATAATTGTCTTTTCTTCAAAATCTATAACACATTTCTTAAATGTTGTTAATGCTTCTCTTTACTCCCTGAATACACCAATAGGTTTTCAATAAACACTATCATAAAGTGATCCATATGCTCCTAAAAAGTTCTGTTCATCAATGCCAAAAATGCAGCTGGTGCATTAGTCAACTTGAAAAGCATCACTAGAAATTCATAGTGGCCATATTGAGTACGAAAAGTTGTTTTAAGAATACGTGGCTCAACTAGCCTTAAATGTCAGTATCTCAATCTCATGTCAATCTTGGAAAATATGACAGCTCCCCTCAACTAATCTAAAAGATCACTTCACTTCGGCAATTGGTATTTGTTCTTCACAGTCACCCTATTTAGTTGTTGGTAATCCATGCAAAGTTTCATACGACCATCCTTTCTCTTCACAAATAATATTGGAGCTCCTTAGGGTGATGTGTTCGGTCTAATAAAGCTCTTTTACAACAACTGCTCTAACTGCTTTTTTATCTCATATAACTTGACAATTGCCATCCTATAAGGTGCAATAAAAATTGGTGCAACTCTGGGCATAGTCTCAATAGTGAAGTCTATCTCTCGTTGAGGTAGTAAATCCAGTAAATTATCTAAGAATTCCTGCAAAAATTTTCTCACCATAGGAATATCCTCTGACCCAGGACTTACCTCCCTTATATCTATAATACGAGATAGATATGTCTAACATCCCTCTAATATCAATCATCTAGCAGTCATGGTCAAGATCACATATGCTAGAACCACTTTACGATCCCCTAAAAATATCACTTTTGATTTACTCGAAGAATCTTTCTTCACCTCCTTCGCAAAACAATCAATTATAGCCTAATGTTGTGCCAACCAATCCTTCTGTAGAATTACATCAAATTCCCTTAAATCTATCACTATCAAGTCAGTTAATAGCTTCACTCAACCAATACTCATTGGTATCCCCCTCCCCCTTACACTATTTACTACCACACACTCTCCTTTTAGCAACATCCTCTTAGGTCGTATCCTAATAAACTAACCTTCCTTGGAACTTTAACTCTAAAGAAATGTAAGAATGTGCAGATCTTGGATCTACTAATACATAAGCCTTAATGTCAAATAATAAAATCGTACCAAAAATGACATCGCTGGTTATGGGTGCCTCCTCCCTCGTCATATGGTATATCCTCGCTTGAGTTTGACCCTATGATGAGGATGACTCATTAGTACCTGTACGGTTGTACCCACTGTTAGTCCGTATCCAACTCCTCTTCCACTACCTTTACTACAAATTCTACCTGAACCTCTACCCAAACCAAAGGCATCACTCTGACCAAACACTGTCTCCTTTACCCTCACTCCCAAACTCCTCCCTACTGTCAAAAAGCTTCTCTATAAGTGCCCCCCGCTCTCCACAAATATAACATGATTGACTGAACCCAATGGGTCTCCAATATGGTCCTTTTTGAACTCTGCCACAGGTAGCACAACACTGCAACCCTCCAACTTCTGTATTAAAAGGTCCTCTAATCTCTGACTAACCCATTTTTCTGACCTAACTAATAGTGCACTAGTAGTGTTATGTTGTCCTCAATCCCTGCCAACTCCTCAATCTCCACCAAATTGGTAAAAACTACCACTTTTGCTCGATGTAGCATTAACTCTCCTAGATCCCCTTACACCAGTACAGCACAAATTTCTAACTCCCCTCTCCATAATGACTCTTTGGTTGCCTCTTTAACTTTCCTCTCCTTTTGTCTTGTTCTATCACATCCTCCACTATGAGTGCAATTTCTAGTAACTTCTTGAAATCAGAAGTAACAGCTCCCAAATTTAAGCGAATATTCATCCTTAGGCCCTGCTCAAATTGGTAACATCTATCCTCTGGATTTGCCATAGCCCTCAATGCATACTTAGATAATGCTATAAAGTGAGCCTCATAATCTACCACCAACATCTCATATGTCTTAACTAAACTCATAAGTTCCATCTTCTTTCAATCCTGATATATTCGCGGAGTGTATTTATCTTTAAACTCTCTCTGTAACTCTTACTAAGTCATCTCTCATGCCTCATAAGATCTCTTCACTGACTTCTATCAAGTCAGTGAAGTACACTCCAGTAACAATGTCTAATCCCTCCATGCCTCATTCTCCTTAGGATCAGTAATACCTTGAAACTTCACTACACTCATCTTTCTAATCCACCTATAGTTGCGATCTACCCCAAAATCACCTCAAGCTGGAGCCGTAGTAACAGCTTGTTGAATCATCTATAAAGGCTGCATCATCTATGGTGACACTGACACCTCTCCTCTTACTCGATTAGTTCTGACATCCCCTTGATCAAGCACATCTGGAGCAAGGATCAAATTACCCGATTCCTTAATCAATTTTGGGTCAACAGTATCATCTTCTGAAATCATCATAGATAAGATAAAACCATATCATTAGTTTTTTTTCCTTAATTTGCTTCTAGAAACGTAAATTCACTTTGATACCACCTAATGTGACGCTCTAAACACTATTAATCCACAATTATCCAAATTATTCCTAAAGTATAACATTAATTACCAAAATCCTCATTAGTTCAAAAAAAAGGAGTTCATTAGTCATAAAAGGATTCTATAGAAACACAACTACCTGAATTGTCAGATTCAAAAATATATATAACAAAACAACTTTACTCAATTTAATCTATTAGTCTCACCTAAACTCCAATTTGTCAATCACGTGCACTGGGGTTATCCACAATCTCTTTATCTTATACAAAAAATAGCAAGAGGTGAGCTGCCTACTCAATAAAGGTAACTCACTGTACCTTTAGAATCAAATAATTCAATATATATATAATTAGTCAAGTGATTAAAACATACATATAATATTAAAATACATAAAATTACTCACCCTATCCGAACAATTAACAATCATCCAAAATTTTATCATAGCAATGATTAAGACTAATATTATTTTATTACTATCATTTATGTTTTATATCATAATTAACTAAATTAGGCCTTTCTTAATCTAGTATGCTTACATTCAATAATTTGTTGACTCATCTTACTCATTATAATTTCTCACTAAATAGAATTGTAATTAGATGTATAAATATCGACACAGGATACCTCAACTTTTCAATCTAATTTACTCTAGTACCTAGACATCGGTACAATATATCCCTAAGACTCAAGATATACCGATACCAATATAGTACCTAACTATCAACATAGGACATCCTCGAGACTTAGGATGCCCTAGTACCTACTCCACATCGATACCTAGCCCTCGCTCGCTTATATTTAACCAATGTCTCAATCTATGACCATAGCCTATCATAGGCAAGTCATATATTTATGATTTACACCATTTATTCATAACTTTTTATAAGCGAGCATTTATTTAATTTAATGAATGTGCTTTATTTATGTTAATATTAATATTTATACTCATGAACAACTGAAAATTTAATTAACTTATTTTTCATCTAATTAAAAAGCAATACACCTTATAATACCTAATAAAAATATAAAAGCAAAACACCTTATACTTTGTTAATTATTTTAAATAAATAGGCATCTATTAATCATTAATTAGTTAAAGACTAATTCAAAATATGATTCGTTATAAAATAATTTATTAATAACAAAACTCAAAGTTTCAAGAACAATACATTATTGTAAGAGTACAGTCTAAGGTTATATTTACCTGAATTTTGGACTCAACTAAGTGATAGTCCAATTTACTTCTTAATCAAATCTTGGAACCTAGACATTACAAAATTCTATCAGACTAATTTAAGAAAAATTTTCAACTCAATTGCACTTAATAATTCAACATTCTTCCCTTTCAACTTTATTCTTTAATCATTAAAAAAAATCCTTACTTAACCTAACCACCATAATTACTAAAATATCCTTAATTATTAAAAGTTCTATTTTACCCCCCATTTATTTTTATTAATACAAAAATAACCTTCTTGGAATTAAATCCCAATTTTACCCTTAAATTTTTAAATTTCCTATTTTACCCCTTAATACAATTTAAAATTTCATAAATTGCCTTCTTCTTCACCTTCTCCTCTCCTCTTCTCCTAGCTCTTCTTTATTTATTTATTTTTCTCATCTTCAAGCCATCTTTTCTCCATTTTTGTTTTTCCCATGACTTCAATTTATTGTCCCAAACAATAACAATATACATTCCAAATATAAAGTAGTGTAGGATGACTAAAACTCACAATAAAAGACATTCAATTGTTGCTAGAAAAATTTTTGCCCATATGAGGTCTTTGCCTTTATAAAGATTTTAGGTTGTTAACCTCCACAAGTTTCTTACAATTTGCCACAAAATAAATAAAATGAGGGAACAAATGAGAAAAGTTTCATATGCAGGAAAAAGATAATGTATTTAAATACTTACCAACTGGAAAAATAGAGAGGAAGATGAAAAAGACGTCTTGTTTTTCGTTGATGACTAAATGCACATCTGTTGTCTTCTTTATATGCCCCTTTGTATTTGTTACGCTTTGGTTAAAAATTTAAATATTGTATTTGTTATTCTATAGCCAAAGTTTCAATATTATACTTTTACATAACCCTACGTATTTGTTATGTCTAGTATCAATCATCTTTAACATATATAGCTTAGGAAGGGACGTACCAAAGACCATGATAAATGATTTGGAGCTTGTAATATTATCATAAGTACGTCTTTTAAGATATCATATAGAAATGCTAAGGAGAGAGATTTGTCCATTTTGAAGCAAATTAAGACAGGGGACGATGTCTAACTAATAAGAAGAATAGTGGCTACTTTTTTTCTTGATGACCATGGTACATTCCAATGATCAACTCTTTGGTTTTCAAGATGTGTTATTTGACAACTTCAATGGCCGACTAGAGCTTTCGGGTTAGAAGAGGCTACAAGAGAAGTAAAGAAAGGGGTAAGGCTAGTATTGGGTTGGTAAGTCCTTGGGATAGGGTGGATTTTTTAGGTTTTCACACTTGTATTTAATAATAAAGAAATAACCTTGCATCACTATAGCCTCTATTTGATTAATTAGCATCTTTTAAAAGCACCACCTACATTTTTCCCTCTAAACTTGGATAAACATTATATTCATGAGTAAATAATTAAGACATAGTATCTAGATATTGAAGAAGAGTCATATGGAGTAGAATCTTCATAGAAATTTAATGCAATGCGTAAAGTACATTAATATTCCTTAATTTGTCCTAATGTAAATACAAATTCAACTATATAATTCCAAAACCTATTGGACATCTAAAAATGTGTCAATATTGAAGCCATGTATACAGGGGCGGATTCACAATGGGGCTAAGTGGGACACTTGCCCCCATTGCCCCCAAAAAATTTCCCCATTATTCCGAAAAAAATTTATGTAAAAAAATTATTATTTTAAGTTTTGCCCTCATAAAAAAATTGCTTCTATTAAAATTTGACCCCCACTCAAAAATATTTATGGATCCGCTCCTGCATGTATATCAGATGCCTAAGAAATGTAGTCATATGGGACCTAAAGAATAAAGACAAATAAAAATATTACACTTATATCAAATTTGCATTATCTAAATGAACTAATATATATACTCACCTCTTATGAGTAACAATGAATTTTGAGGACAAGGTTGTTATCCCAACACATAAAAGATGTCTAAAACAATTTCTTTATTATGCATAAGCAATAAAAGCTACATATGCTTTATTTCTACCCATTTTTCTCTTAATTATGTTATCATATCATCATATGAATATATTAATCAACAAAAAATGAGAGTATTAAATAATAAAATCAAATTACGATAACACTTCAAAGATGGGATAATTAATGTCAGATTAAACTAAAAGATGATTCGATATGTATGTGTTCTATTTAACGTATCATAGATTCATTTGGATACTTTGATCTTAATCTAAAGCCTTTTATGGTCGTTTAATGCATAAATTGCAAACACAAACACCTAATTGGTTCCCTTAGAATAGAGGAAAGAACTAGCACAAGAAGGCACTCAAGTTACGTCAACTAATTACTGGAGCAAACTTGGATGCCAATACTTCCTCCTTTGTCATGGGGCCAAAAAAAAAGAGAATGAGGTCGCAGGTAAATGGCTCTCCTTAATAAGATCGCGGGTTTGAACAACTTTTATATATGTAACCATTTAAAACTTGAGGCTAAGACTTTACCTCTTACAAGGGATCTATCCGATTCGAGTGAAGATTAATTTATGTGTGAATGACTTAAAGGTACTTTCTCATAGTTAAGACCGTCCTAGAATACTTCGTGATAAATAAAAACAAATGATCATAAAATTTTGGAGAAATCTTCTAGCATCGGAGATTACTCATAGATCATAAAATTTTGGAGAAATCTTCTAGCATCGGAGATTACTCATAATATAATATGAAAAATAAAAGTCCCAATAACCCAACCCTTCTCCAAAATACCATGAAACAATTTTTTTTTTAAAAAAAAAAGAGAACCATGAACCCCTTATAATCTCTTTGGTTTTTTTATATTGAAAATACAATATTAAAGATTATTTCATGCTTCTTAAATATATGTATAATATAATATATGTATAATACTTCTAATAAAATAAAACGAATGGAAAAACACAGAAAACGTAGAAAAAGAAGAAGGTTATTGACATTTGACAGTAGTGCAGTGGCGTCTAGTGCTACCTGATAGCTACCCATCGCCACCGTAAACGACTACCGTCGCATGGCAAAAAGCAAGATTCCGAACCTTCAAAAATACGGCATTCCTTTCTATGCGGCCGCTTGGGCTCCCTACAAGGAGATCAGCTCAAAACTTATATCCAAGGCCGATGATAACGACGACCGTCCCTCTGGTGAATCTTCTTCGGTGGGAGATGGGATCTCCTCCCAGAATTCTGCTCAGCACTTCGTCGTCTTGGCTGGCGGTGGTGGCGAAGGTCACAACGGTATTCCTAACGCCGTTGTACTCTCTCTCTTCGACTTCTCGTCCAACTCTCTCTCTCCTCCTGTACGTACGATCCAACTATTTTCATAATTAACTTTTCATTTCAGGACGGAGAATTGTAGTCTCAATCCTTGTGCGTTTAGTTGTCTATGTGAAATTTGATATTGGAATTGGCTGCTGGAGCCTCGCAAATTGATGTGTTTTTATCTTGGTTATTTAATGCATTATTATCATTATTGTGTTTTGTTTAGGTAGCGAAGCTTGGATTCGGTTCTGATTTGCCCTATAGAATGGTTGTTCATCCAGGAGGAGATGGAGTAATTTGTGCATTCCCAAATAGTTGCAAGTATTTATCTCATCTGTGTTTGCTGTTGTTGTTAAACGAAATTTCTTTCAACAGGTTGCGTTTGGTCAATTAATCTAGTTTAACAAAGCTAAATCAAGCTATCTTAATTGTCAACAGTAAATGTTCCTTATGTCATTCTATTTGACCTACGATTATTGTGATGCCAAGGTTATGTTAGTATGTCACTGTTGCTATCATTTCTTCAGGGTTTTCATTATGAAAGTGTTTTACTCGCTTTGTTTCCTTTAAGATTAATAATCTTAATTGGTTTAAATTTGATTTTGTATCATTTAGACACAAGACATACATTGCCACTTTAACTGGGGATTGGAAACAGTAAATGGATTGTAGGAGAATTGGAGTAACTTACGGACTGACAATTCAATGGTTGGCATTACATCATGATTGATAGTGCAATATGTTTGCGAAAATTCATGGCTTAGATGTTCAGCATTGTTTGGATAATGCATCTGAATAGCTATAAGCGCTACACTTCTTGTATTCTGTGTAGACTACTGTGTTAAAATCAATGACCTGACTGAGAACTATTACTTTACCTGAGTTGAGCTGCAGTTCATTCCTCTGGGCTGCTGAATCGTCTTTCATCCACAGGTTTTTGCTATTAGTGTTGCTGTCTGCAGTTCTTAGGCATTACTTATCCACTACTTAATATGTTTTTACAGGTTTTATAAGTGGGAGGAAGTCAAGGATTGTGGCAGCAACGAACTGGGCCTGAATCTCAAGCAATTACAAGACAAAGGACAACAGTTGGCATTGACTTTTAACAGTGAAGGTTCTGTACTTGCAGTTGGTGGTGAGGTACAGACATCCTTTACATTTTTAAATTTTGAATAGAATTCATCATCATCATCATCAACACCCATTTGAAATCCCGTACCAATGTGGAGCTTAGGGAAGTCTGATAGTAGCCTTACCCTTACCTAATAGAGAGGTTATTTCCGATAGATCCACACGCAAATGTGACATGATGATATTAACAAAATTTTGAATGGAATTATTCACCAAAATTATTGTGCGGTAACTATAAGGAAGACACACTGCTTTATCTATTTCTCTATATTTTTATTTGCATTCAGTTTAAGAAAATGTGATATTGTTGTTCTGATATTTGATGCATTACAGGATGGAAATTTAAGGGTTTTCAAGTGGCCTAGCATGGAGATTATTCTAGATGAGGCTGAAGCTCATACTTCTTTAAAGGATTTATGCTTTAGGTCTGACAGTAATTGTCACGAAGTTAGAGCTCTTATTTTTGAAGTATTTGTGAACCTTATACATCTTTGGCTTATGGTTCAGCCCTGATGGAAAATTTCTTGTCTCATTGGGAAGCCGTGGCCCTGGTAGGGTTTGGGATATGAGTTCAACAACAGTTGTTGCTTCTTTGGCTAAAGAAAATGTAAGCAATGAAATTTTACATGAAACCCTTGTGTAAGGACTTAATTGTCTCAGTTGTTACTCCACTTCTTTTAGATTTTTGTTTCTTCTTGCTATTATGAACTTCATATTTATCCCAAACTTCATCTATCAGGCAATCAGATTTCCAGGCTGCATAATTCATTTTGACTTCTACTTATTGCCACTGCTAAAACTTAATGATATCTTCATATGTAGCCCAATATGATGTTTTTTCCAATCAAGTATACTTTATCCCTCAAAATCTTTTTAGTTGATTGGATTAACGTAACTTTTACCTGCAGGATGAGGTTTTTGCCTCCTGCAGATTCTCACAAAACAGTGAGAAGAATCAGGTTCTGTTTATTGCTGCAATAACAGGTAAATACTTAGAATTTTGAGCAACTTCTCTCCTTACCTGGATGGGAAATAACTTGGAATTCTTGTACATAGGCAAAGGAGGAAGTATTTTGACTTGGAATACAAGCTCATGGAAGAGGATGAGCTCAAAACATGTAGTCAAAGAACCAGCTTCTTCTTTTGATGTCTCACCTGATGGAAAGCACCTGGCTATGTAACCTCTTCACTTCTTTACTTTTTGAATGTTTAAGCTAATAGATAAAGCATCTTTATGATCATGCAATGCTCATTATATCCATTGCAAACAGTGGCACAATTCAAGGAGATGTTTTACTTGTCAATTCGACTGATATGCGGGTCCAAATGATGGTTAGGAAAGCACATCTTGGCATCGTGACAGCATTGAGATTTTCTCATGACTCAAGGTGGGAATTTGTCGGTTCACATAACATGCCTCTAAATTTTGTACATAAATGACGGACACGTGCAAAAAGATGCTGAATTAGGATGGTAAATTGTAAATTAAAATAATTGTCATATATAGTAATGATGGTGGTGATGTTGATGGTGATGTTACTACTACTAACAATAATAATGATAATCACTATAATGTTATTATAGCATTTCCAGTTGTCATCCCCTTTTAGGAACGATAATTGGCAGTGAACCATGTTGTACTTTGAATACAGGGCTTTGGTCTCTGCATCCATGGACTCAAGTGCAAGGGTGACGCTTGTCAAAGACAAGAAGAGTGGTATGTATTATTGCATTTAGTAAATGTAGTCCGTGATCAATGAGTGTAGTAGGAGGGCCTATGATAGAATAAATCTTAGTAGGACGGCCTATGACAGAATAACTCTTATCACTGTCAATGTCTAAGATCCTACATAGGCTCTGATCTAGGTACAACCCTGCTTAATGGATATAAAAAACCAGTAACTTTTGTCCAAGCACTGTGTTAGACAGTGCACATCATAAAGAAGTTTGCAGAAGTATAGGTCTTTAACTTTTGAGCATGCTCTGTGCTTTCTGAGTCTATTTTGTGAAATTCATCTTGATATGAGATTGAAGCGAAAAATGAGAAGCTTCTAATCCTTTAAGTACCGTCCTCTTTGTGGATCACTACTAGAAGCTTCGTACGAAAGTTTTCTATTAGCCGTCACTAGAAACATAGACAGACTTTGAAAGCGGAAGATTTGCACTGAATTGAACTAAACTAAATCCTCCGGAAAATAACCTGAATTTTTGGGTTACAGATTTAAGCTTTTCCCCTTATTTTTCTTTTTGTTTCTGCTATTGCTTAATGCTAGTCACGTAATTTTACATTTCTTGCAATACAAACTACATTTTTTAATTTTTTTTTTCCTTGCAGGAGGATTGAGTTGGTTGATTATTATATTCATCATTATACTTGCAATAGCTGCATATATCCTGAAGAATGAAGGACTTATTCCTCCCGTTGCCTAGAAAATCCCTGCTATACGACCAATTGATTTTGAGGTGTTTTTTACAATTATTAATTGGGGATTTTTCCAGTGCGGTCACTACGTCATCTTCTGATATAGGTTTTGTTATTGTTCATGGTTGCCAGTTAGTCTGGACTATGGATGGAGATCTAGGATTGATGTGGGTTGACACAAGCCATGTACAGAACCAAACTGCTTTATGTTGAAAATGTACCGCTACCCTTCCGTTAAAGTACACCTTTCCGATGCAATCATCAAGAGTCTGCTATGTCAGTAACTAATGTTATCTTCTTTTTGACGTGCCACTTGCCAATATACATCTGAACTATGTTTTGTATACGATGGATAGAACAAACCTACAGGTTAAAACACTTTCCATGAATAACCAAGAAACTTCAATTATCTGGATTTGCGCTACTAGTGTATCGAGCAGGCAAGAACATGGAAAAAACGAGATTTCATTCATAACAGCCGAGCTAGAGAAGAAGACGTGTGCAGGCTATGATCATTTGTCATTGGTTAGGAATATAAAAGATATCAGACTAATGCTCATAATTTGTTCACGTACTTTCAAGAAACAAGCAGGAAAGAAGAGAAGAAGACGTGTGCAGGCTATGATCATTTGTCATTGGTTAAGAATATAAAAGATATCAGACTCCTGCTCATAATTTGTTGATGTACTTCCAAGAAACAAGCAGGAAAGAAATCGTAGTCAATTCCAGGAAACACCTGTATCATTGACAACTTGTAACATTCCTCTCAAATTATTATTTACATATGGGAGAAAAACAATAGCCCACAGATGATAATTGAGGAAAAGAGAGCAATCATGAAGACAAGGGGAAAAAAAAGGGAACTAGGTATAATTGTTGATTTTAACCTAAGAACGTGCAACTTTGGTTAGAAGTTTGTGTGAGATTTGTCATTCAAGAAAAAGAGCGCATCAAATGCAGCAAAAGGTTATGTCATTGACGTTTCCGTTGGTAAAGAGAATAGCCAACAAGCGCAGACATGAGGAAAGTCCAAAGCACCTGCCGCACAATATAAAACTTTAGAAACAGTATCAGGCAAGAGGATTAACTTGTATTGAGTTTTGTCTGAAAGACTTGAATTAGTTGAGGACAATACAAATTCAAGCATCTAACCTATATTTTCACTCAATCCAACCAAAAGCATCAAATGAATTACTCAAAAGTACCGTATTTATGGCTTGCCATCTTTCAAGTCTTTTGATTCTTGACTGCATGTCCTCAATTATGCTTTCCATGGGAACCACCTCCCTAGTCGGCGATGATTCTGAAGCTGAGCAACAGCCCTGTGAGTTTGGTCATCATAATTACAGATCAGAAGGACACCAAATCAAAAGAGAATAATGTTTCCATCACCCCTAATGCCTTATCTCCTACCACATGGAATTAAAACAACAATGTAAAATATATATCAAAGCCCTAAATGATGCAATGTGATAAAACTAATTTTATCAGGTCATAGCACAAACCACATATAATGGTGTCTCAGAACGGAACATTACTAAGTACACAGCAATTACAGACTTAAGCCACGCAGGAAGATTCCATATTCCACATGTCTTTATAATAACTGGACCAAACAAACATATACAGGAAACAAAGTATATCATTTTGTCATCTAGTTGCCTTGCTAAGAATAAACAAGTCCATCTACTCGTGCCTTCATAACTAGATGTCCCATGATATGGAAGCAACATACCTGTGACTGTATGAACTCAATCAGTTCGTGCAACCGCGCAGCTTGCTGAGAATGGATCCCATTTAAACTTCCCTCCATTGCTGGTAATCTTTCCAATACAATTTGCAGATAACTCTAAAACGTTTAGCAAGAGAACCAGTCAAGTTAATGAGTTCTCCCAATGTCAAGAAAACATGTGAGCGCAGAATAGAAAATAGCATAATAAGTCCTAAAATCAAAACCTTTGTTGTATATGAACCATCAAGTTTAAGTGTTGAACCAGCAGCTGCGACAGCCTCTTTATTGACCCCTTTAATTTGCAAGTAAGGAGTAGCTGTATCTTGAAGATGATCAACCTCGATAAGAATCTAAAGATCAAACAAAATTCATATCAGATTTAGGAACTTGAATCTATAACAACGGCATTTGATAGAAGTACGATAAGCAAATAAATCATACATAATAATCCATTTAAGAGTTCAGCGCAGTTGAACGTGTTGTTTCTTACTAGACTTGAGTCATATAAGCAAAATAAAGTCTAATAGAATGTGAGCCAAGATTCAAAATTATAGTTATTCTATATCTAATTAGCATATAAGCTGAGAAATTGTATAGCCCAAATATCACCTTTCCATCTTGATAGATAAATGCCGATGCTTCAATATAAGCTACAGCTTGATACCTGTCATCATGAGTAAGAAACCTGTCATCATGAGTAATAAAATAGGCATGTAAATGACTTACAGTTATATAACTAGGAAATGATACAGAAGATGAAAATACGTAATCCAACTAAATAATGACATACATATTGAAAAAAGATTGAGCTAAGCTTAAATATGGACAGACAAGGCTTTTGTTTTTCTTTTCTTGTGAAAAAGTATATATTAACCATGAGCAACAAAATTGTGTCCGTTGACTACTTAGCAGAAAACTATCGAACATAAAACAAATATTATTCTGAAGTGCCAACATGTTGATGGGGAAGTTTGCATATTGCATTCAATTCTACCTTTGAAACATAGGGCATAATAGCAAAGGTATCCACTCCACAATAATGCTTTTCATAAAAATGAGGCCTTCTCTCCACTATCTGACAGATGCATGTGCAATACCCAGATTCTCAAATCAAAATCACATAATGCCTATCATTTGAGTGCAATTGAATAGAAAAGATGCATTAGTTTGAAATGAGTCGATATTTGGAATGACTATGCTGATAGATCTAAGCCAAGCAACTTTGTGGTTAAAAGGTATCCCTTCAAGGTCGTACATTCTGTGTGTCTAGTAGGGGCTATGTTCTTCGCAAGGAAGGTAGAGTAGATCCTTTAGTTGACAGTTTTGATACACGGGACACGAAAATGAACTTGTTGATCATTGCATACATATGCCACAAATAAGCATTCATGCATACAAATTTCCGATACCTTTAACCAAGACTTAGTACATGAACATTTATTATCTCTGTCAACTCAATGGAAAGGACAAAAGAGGTTCTATGATAATGAGAACAAACTCACGACAATTGGATCATAGATATCCATTATATGTGGCTTACCCAAGATTAAGTAGGCCAGCAACTGTACTGATGCTAATATCAAAGTCCACTTTCGGTTGAATGATGAAATTCCCTTCTCTGATAGGCTAGCACATGAGAAAGCAAGAATCAGAAGACAGTATATAATACATACTAAAACTATCTTGTTCAAACTACAACACAGTAAATGCAAACCTCTCGTATTAGCAGTGCAAATCTGCCTTCGCAGATTCTGACACGGATACAGTCACTGTCTGCAAGCTGCCCGTTGGTTGGAATTCCAGGGAGCCTCAAATATAGATCAATAAAATTCTGAACAGAACTACATAATTTTGCAGAATCAAGAATTTTCAAAATGTCTTGATAAGCCACCTGTACATTTAAAATGGAAAATGTCAGGTGGAAACTGCTGCAATGAATCTAAAGAAGAAGAATTATACTGGACTTACTTGCTTATTGCTCTTTAGAACAAACAATGAACTCTCGGGGGAAAGTACAGGATCAAAATCATTTCGAATTTTAAGCTGCAATAATTTTTATTAAAAACGGAAAACCAAGGTTAAAATTTGAAGTTCCAAAAGAAACTTAAAAGTTCACATTAATATGGTATCAGTACTAGTGCTGATGCATTGACATGTACTGCCTTTCAAAAATGTAAATCTGATGACAGAAAGGGTATTGACTGGTTCAATTTTGTTCCAATAGTGATGTATTTTGATCTCACAATCACAAGCCTTTTGCAATTATGTCAAAAAATTTAAGTATCAAAGTTCATCTTTTTCATGATATAAAGTCGAAATGAGGCTAATCAACTGATAGGAAACAGAAGTAGAGATTGTATTATTTAGGTATTTAGTAGGTACAGCAGTAGCCTTTCCCTCCTGGAAGTGTGATTTCCA
>JANKOE010000204.1:16577027-16589954 GCA_026284465.1 Erythroxylum citrifolium
TATATGCACTTTCACATCATCAAACCATATAGCAGATTGGTTATTCTCTTGATTAAATCATAAAACGAGAATATATAAGAAAAAAGGAACAAAAGCCCCATTTACAATGAGATGAAACCAGGTTCTATCCAATTCATGTAACATCAAATTGAAACGAGCGATTTAAGAAAATATACTTGGAGGTGCAGAACAAAAAATTCCTTCGTTGACGAGACGCGATAAGACAAGATGAGAGATCGTAAGGAATTGAGAGGCGATAAGGAAGTAAAGAGGATGATAGGGTAAAGGCTGGGGATAAAAGAGTAAAAAATAAACGTGATAAAAACTTATATTGGAATAAAAACTCGATATCTACCCCATTTGTGAGTTTAGTAGATTCCTAAATTTAATGGGATAAATCCATTCCCCTAGAATTGAAAACTCAAAACAAACACTGTTTTTTACAATTATTCTATTCCTTTATTTCTAAACCCTCGAACTAAAAGTACCCTAGTTTTCTTTATCTTCACCACCCTAGTAGGGCTGTTATGGAGCTAACTTAACAAAGCGTATGTGATGTCAGGTGGATTAATCCAACTACTTACAAACTGGCTTCCACGCCATCTTACCATATGGAAGAATAAGATAGGGAAATGGCGGTATGAGTTGGGCGTTTTTGTTTGGGGAATCTTCAGTTAAAGTTAATGTTTTGTTACTATTGTTTATCCCAACTTAATCACTCCAATTGATGACGATGATTGAGTTTGAATGTGCATTCATGAGAAAAGAGAAAAGAATGATTCTCTTCTCCACTCATTTGGCCCTTTCTCTGGCATCAATCAAAGTCAACTCCTCTCACCCACTACTTTTTTATTTTTGTCACTTGTTATGAGCCTTTTCCCTAATTTTCTTCTCCGCATGTTCTCTCTTTCGCTACATCATCTCTTCTCGAGTACTTGCCTGTTCCGCGTCTCCGTCACTTTCTTCGAGTTTTTTCTATTGTCCGAGGCCATTCTCACCATAATTTCATGCTAACCCCTCAATCTCCGTCATGATGAAGGATCTAGACTAGACATCTTTATCACACCTAATAATGCCTTCAATCACTTATCCGTTCTTTCTTTGATTTTGACTGTCAGAACATCCCACTAGTTTACAAGTTTTAAAAAAAAAACAGTAATTTAATTATATATGAAAAAAGGATGAAATTCATTGTGTTTGTGCATCAACGAGAAAGAAGGATCACGATAACAGCATAGGGTCATTCTCACAATAAAGCCGCCCAAGATCCAAACTAATTACAATTGATTGATGGTGGGAAGAAGGGGCTTGGAGGCGGAGGGGTGCGCAGGATAAGAGTCGCAAAATGTCAAACTCCATACTCTACTTTATTATTATTATTTATTATTATTCGTACAATCTTATATGAAAGGAAGTAGTAGTCAGCTATTTGTCATAGTCAGCGTCACGCATTCCCATATATACCACCACCTTCCTTCTCTTACCATCTTCTCCGTCTTTCTCTTTCTTCTTCTTCTTCTTCTTCTTCCTCTGCTTCTGCTACTTCCTGGCTGATAGCGAGACTCGGATTGATACATTAGTCTGTCACTCACTATCTCTTGGACTCTTTTGTCAATATGGATGGTCTGCCATCTGGTTATCGCCCCAACGTTGGTGTTTGTCTCGTCAACTCAGATAATCAGGTACGCATAAAATCACTTCACTTCCCTATCTTCACCTATGACCTACTCTACTCTGTTTTATACTAATCCATAGGGTAGACTCCTTTTTTTTCCCCCTTCTTCTTCTTCTTCTTCTGTTTTTCTTCAGTTTCTTGTTGCTAAGTATTCTGCTCAATCTACTACGATCGCTTCTTCTTCTTCTTCTGTTTTTCTTCAGTTTCTTGTTGCTAAGTATTCTGCTCAATCTACTACGATCGCTTGGTATGCAAGCTCTTGCTTCGATTCCAGTTGATTGCCTATGTTAACTTTCAACAGGTTTGGCGATTAGGAAACTGAGACTATTGTTTAATATAGTTTCCAGTGGTGGTTAGTTCTTTTGGTCTCTTTTTTCTTCCATATTTTTTTATTCCTAACAACTTGTTCTTGGTACAAGGTAATGCCTAATTTATATATTAATGACAAGGGGTAAACTATTTAAGTGGTTAAAATCAAAAGACAATATCTCATGGAACATATTCCAAGTTGAGTATGCAAATTGGTTCGCATAGACTAATATTAATTATTAAGCTAGCGATCATGTCGTCTGGAATGATCCATTAGATGGGTGCAGTTAAAGTTTGACAATTTTAAATTGTGTATAGATACATCATGTACTGTGCATATACATGTTCGTTTGGTGGTATGCTAGCTTTTTTACTTTATAATACTCTTGTCATTTCATCACTTACCAGTTGGCAGGAATCTAATGGTTATAAGTTATAACCTTAGTGATTTCTTGTCTTGTTCTGAGACCTTGGATTGAAACTTATAATTGGATTTAGAGTTGGTGGAACTCATCTTAGCTTTCAGTTCTTCTTTCCATTCTAAGACCCAAGGTTTAAGTGCTGTAACTGACAAAAGGTAATTTAAATTTTATAGGACGGTATAGGTGAAGTAGCTGCAATGTTTTCATGTGCATTTGTGACCGATAGACCCTCTTGCGTAGTTGAAGTTCATTCCACTTCTCTGTAAAATGAAATTAGAAAGAAGTTATGATTATCATCTTCACATAAAAACGAACTAACACCGGAATCTGCATGGAGCTACATCAAAAAGGACTTTGGTGGCAGTAGGACCTGCCTAAGAGTTGTGGCATTGTCCATGTTTTCAAATGTTGGCCTCAAGAAATTAGAAATTTATTAGGTGATCAAGTCTGGTACAACTTTGTTTCTGTACCCTCTTGATTAACCGTACCTCGAGGTTTGTAATCGTAGATAAAGATTTTATCTTTTGTGGTTAAACCTTATAATATGTACATACAGCGATACAAGTATGCTGATTGTGTATATGATGTTCTTTGGCAAGGCTAAATGAGGAATTAAAGGGATCATGAGATTTCAGTCATTTCTCTCTCCAATTTACAATTTTCTTCTTCCATCTGCATCTAATTTGAATGGTGCATCCGGAGACATACTAACCTCTACAATTTACTTGCAGATTTTTGTCGCTTCCAGATTGAACGTTCCTGGAGCATGGCAGATGCCTCAGGTGGTACCACATTTTATATCTTTCCCTGAATTTATTATATAGATTTCTTTGCATAAGAAACAAGAAAGGAACACGAAAATCTAATATTTAGAAACTAGGAACTTCAGAGAGAACTTTTTCTAAGCACAGGAGTTACTCTACAAGTTGAATCTGCTTCTATGTTTAAAACTGTTACTAAAGAAAATTTTTACAGTGATCCGTATATTTCCTTTTAGGTTTATGATGCAGCTGCTAAAATTTTGGTATGTAACTGGTCACTTAGGTACCATGACTAATTGAATATCTATATGAAAGCTGTAATGGTATTATGTCACATAAGAGCTAAGTTATTGTTATTTTATTTGCCATAGAAATGAATCTTAATTCATTGCAAGTTTCTCTTATCAGGCTCCTTCTCTTTTAATTATGCACCTTTTTGAGCTAAACTAGTTTGTGCACTTTGTGACTTTACATCGTAGGGGGGCATTGAAGATGGTGAGGAACCTATATCTGCAGCCGTTAGGGAATTACGGGAAGAAACTGGGATAGTGTCCGCTGAAGTCATTGCTGAGGTTTGTAATTGACAATTTACATATCTAGTTGACACCAAGCTAAATTATGCAACGATACTGATAGGAATTCAACAAGCATAATGATTTGTGAATATCAAAGCTCTTAAGATCCAAATCTGAGATGGTCATCATTAGCTTTCTGTCAAATTGCTGAATTACAGGTTCCAAAATGGTTGACTTACGATTTTCCGTCAGCTGTGAAGGCAAAAGTGAATCGTCTCTGGGGAGGTGAATGGCATGGGCAGGCACAGAAGTGGTGTGTATCTTCTCTTTCTAGCTTTCTCCATGATTTTCAAGCTCCTGACATAAAAATTTTAGTCTTAAATGGCTATGTTTACAAATATCTTAAGGTTTATGCTGTGCTTTTACTTTCTTGTTAAATTTTAAATGCTACCATTATTCAAGACCTGCCTCCTGCTTCTGTGATTGTTTCATTTATCTGGCACTAGCTACATCATTTTAGGTTTACCATGATGCTTTTTCTTGAACGTATACATGTAATAAATAAGAACTGCTTATATGCATGCATGCCGAACTAGCGATAATTCTACTTATCAAGTTAAAGTGAGTACTTGATTTTATTGCCACTGCAATTCACCGCTGTAGCTAAGGTTCTGTTTTGTGTTCTGGGATCAGTGTATCTGTATGAAGTTTGTTATGCCTAGTTCTATTGTTTTTGGTTAGATTTAATCATGTATGAACACTTAATAAATTTTTCTGACAGTTATTGTAAGTGTCCTTTGATTTATGACAAGGTGGTGTCCAAAAATCTTAGGGGTGCTGTTAAGTTGGCTTAGTCATATTACTTTTGTGAAAAGTAGTGTTATGTTCGTTATTTCTTAAAGTGGAAAATGACATGGATGTTTAGCTGTATGCAAGATTTGTTTGGAACTTTTGGGGTCACAATCTTAATTACATCGATTATTTTCTTGAAACTAATTGGACCACAATCATTATTCTGATTAATCCTTTGGGAATATGGCAATTTTATGAAAAAAAAATATATTTCTGTAAGCAAATAGTGAGGGTGAGAAAATTGAAAAAGATTATCCTCACAGATTTTACAGTTGTGATCTAAGGTATAAGAATTTTCAACATTGTTTGCTTTGATATATTATTTAAGGTATAACTTTGGACAAAACAACAGGTTTCTTATGAGATTAACAACAGATGAGAGTGAGATCAATTTAGCAAATGGCGCAGCAGATCCAGAATTTGCAGAGTGGAAATGGGCAAGTCCTGAAGAAGTTGTAGAGCAGGTATGCTTACTAAAGATATGAAGTTTTGTCCATATTAGGAATGCCTAAAAGCTTGCTGAGAGTTTGAGATGTAACTTGATTACAGGCAGTGGACTACAAGAGGCCAACATATGAGGAAGTTATGAGAATCTTCAAGCCATATCTTACTAAAAATGCAGCAGCTGCTAAATGTAAATCCTCAAAGTGGTGAATGCTACGTGGAATTTGTTTCTTAAGTTTCTCTCTCCCTTAGTTTTAGCAGTAGTTGAATCTGGACTTAGCAGAAGCTTGTTCTCTGTAAATGTTGTGTGGCTAATCCATTAAAAGAGACGGATCTGAGTTTTGCCATATTTAAGGTGGTCTCCTTTGTTGAATGAACTCACAAATCATCTCCCACGAGCAAACAAGCAAAAATAGTATCACCGTGACCCTTTCAATCATTCATGAGGTGATATTTCTAGTTCAAAGCCTATTTTCCACGAGACATAATAATTACAGAGTTAAAAGCCACTCAGCTTTTGATCATCAAATTCACTTTTTGTTAGCATTCCAAATTCACTTTTTGTTAGCACTCAGTTTTATAGTTTATTAATCCAATTCGCAGATAAATGGTAATTTCAATTTTCTGCATGTGAGTTTTCTTTCAACTGTCTTTTAGAAGGTGAAAAATAAGGCAAGTTGGATTACTGATAACGTCACTCGCGCAATATGAATAGGCAGGATACGAAGATATCAATAATATGCAATCTTATCCTTAACCAGTAAAGAGGTAAGTTGGATTATTTTTTCATAATCATTTTTGTGGTTGGTTTATGCTTATTTCTTATGGAGCTGATTGTTTATGTTTTTTTCCCGTTTTTTGTTGTCATTTTTGTAAAAAGAAAAACAGGTAAGTAAAACGTATTTGACTTATTTTGTTGTGATTTTTTGTTTCTGAAAATAAAAAAACCACAATGGTTTTACAAAAACTAAAAAATACCATTTCTCTTAATTTTGACAACATATTATTTTGACAGAAAACCAATATATTCCTACTTTCTATCTCGATTAATAATAATAATAATAATAATAATCATCATCATCATCATCATAATAAAAGTACAAAATTTATAATAATAATTAATAATAGTAATAATATAATTAATTTGGTATAATAAAATTAATAATATTAAAAATAGTAAGTAGAAAATTTATAACAATAATTAATAATAATAATAATAATAATAATAATAAATATTATTATTAACAATAAATAATAATAAATAAATAAATATTATTATTGTTATTAAAAATAAATAATAATAATAAATTAATAATAATAAGAATAACTTATTAAAAATTAATAATAATAATAATAATAATAATTAATAATCATAATAATAACTTATTAAAAATTAATAATAAGAAGAAAAACTTATTAAAAATTAATAATAAGAATAAGAATAAATAAAATTAATAATAATAAGAATAACATAATAATAATAATAATAATAATAATAATAATAATAATAATAATAATAATCAAACATATTTTTGTTTTCAGATTTTTATTAGAAATCTCAACCAAATAGATTTTTGTTTTCAGTTTTTATATTGCAAATCTCAATCAAACAGGTTTTCATTTTTTAAAAAAAAAACTGAAACTAAAAACAGGAAACAGAAATAAAAAACAACAATAGAAAAACAAAAGTGGAACCAAACAACCCCTAAACTTATGGATTTCACATCATAACAACTAATACCAAAAATCAAACTTAAGGATTTCACATCATAACAACTAATACCAACCAAAATTCACATCATAACATCTAATACCAACCAAAGCGTAATATTAAAATGTAATGTTATATCAGAGTACCATTTTGATTGTAATGATATTTTTAAAGGTGTACCAAAATGTAAATATTAAGTACTACTAGGAAAATAAAAACTTAAGGATTAAAATTAAAAAATAAATATAATTTCGACCCTCCCCCACCTTGACTCTCCTATCAGCTCAATTTAGTTGCATTATTATTAAAATTGATCGACTTATTAATAATTTTCATAAATTGATCAATTTTTATATACCAACAAAAACTAGTTGATTTCTATTTGAGAGGCTCCTTCTTCAATTAAACTTATAATCTCTTCAATATATAAAGATAGTCTCCTTCTTTAATTTTATTTGATCTTTATTGTATACTGATTTTATAATAATTTAATATCGATTCACTATTTAAACTTTTAAATTTTTTATTTTATTGATTTAATTTTTGCGTTTTTCTTTTTCTAACTTTTGGCAAAATGTACAATAATAACATAATGTCAGCTCATGACTTTTTTTTCCACTTCACTTCTGCACATGATTTTGGTGAGGGGCATGAAACAACACTTTATAGTTCTTTTCTAGTAAAATTGGAAATAATTTTTTATAATTGTGAAATTTATAACTATTATTTTTAATGTACACTTTATAAATTACAAGATTCAATTAATAAAACAAGTCCCTGCAATTCAGTAATTTAAGGAAATGATTAATAAAAAATAAATGTATATTAAAATTTATAAATATTGATTAAATTAATTCTATCACTTCATTTTAAATTATTAATTCATCTTAAATGCATGATTTATAAATTATTATGCATAATTAAAAATTTTCAATATATACTTAAATAATAATAACTATGATCTAGAGAATAATTGTCATAATCGACTCTTCCTAGTCTTGAATGAATCTCTCTTTACTTGGTAGCATTCACTAAATCTAAACATTTTAAACGAACAAAACTCCATGGTCAATTTTCCAACTTCTGATTATGAAACTATTCAGCAGTGACCTTATCAAATTTAAGTCTATTTGAACTCCTAACTTAAAATTTATTGCCAAAGCTTATTGTTTATTGTTACTGAATATGATCTCTTGAAAGCAATAGCGAATTACCGTCATTTTTCATTCGGGACAAACATATTTTTACTCTTTTAATCTATCCTTTTTCTATTTCAATCCTTTTAATTATTAATCTTTTAATTCATTCTTTAAACTCTATTAATTATTTTATATTATACTTTCCGTTGACATCAATAAAGTATAAAATTAAAAATACAGGTAAAATCATACGTATATCCAATTTCAATGTCACATATAATTTGATTTAACAAGTGTTAATGATAATATTAATATGAAATAAATAACAAAATCTAAAGATTAAATTAATAAATTAAAAACTAAATAAGAAACGAGTAATTGACTTGTCCCTTTTTCAGACTCCATATCACTCTTCAGTTGGCCACGATTGACCCAAACAACGAATTAATGCATTAGGTTGTTCCTACTTTAACCCGCTCTTTAATTTGGCCATGAATGATCCAAGAAGATTAAATGCATCGGAAATACCTTGCAGCAGATGACTTTGCTCCACTTGTAAACTTTCAGACTAGAAATGGAGTAGCAAATGATTGAGCTATTTATAAGCACAAAGACTCCATTTTTCCTACCCATGGTGCCATAAAAGTGAGATACATTGGCATAACTAAATATTAAGGAGATCATTAATACACTATATTACCATTTCAAATGATAAGTTTATCTTTTAAGAGCTACTATAGTATGGACAATTTTATTCTCCAAACACTGACATAAGCAGTTAACCTCTTCTTCTTTTTTTCCCACATAATCAGCAAATTTCCATTGTCACTCGTATGAAAAAGTTGGGGTTAAATATCATGTATCAATCATCTACGAAAGCTGAATGCTTGTGCACAACGAGTTCAACTAGGGGCTGTTCCACGTCTGAACAAGGCTGAGTCTTGTCACGGTGTACTGGTATGTTTCCGTTGTTTGTAACTACTGTCACCTCCTCTTTGCGAGTCAAGAGCTCATTTGCAACTACCATGTGCATCTTGTACTTTTTAAGAGCCATATCAGCCTTCTCAAGAAGAATCTTAGAATCTGTCTCAAGCTGTGCAGGTTATGCAATGACAACATCAATTGATGATTCATAGAGAACAAAATTGCTTATAAAAATAATGAGCTGAATTTCTTTTTAACAAGACACGAAACTTTTTCATCATAGAGTAACGATCTCATTGTCAAAAACAGAAGGATAGGAAGAAATCCGAATTCTTTTTGTTCAAATATATAACAAGATAAAAAGTCCAATTGTTTTCTTCCACGCAGCCTTTATGATTATGGTGGAAGAAAACATTCCTCGCTATGCATTCTACTCAAATATATACATAAATTCAGGATCCCATAACTGACTTTATGAGATATCAGAAACCTGTGTTTATAATCGTTGGTTATTGATATCAATCCAAATACATCTCTACACTATTTACATATCATTTAGAGCAGAGGCAACAGTATCACTTATCAATGAAAAACCCTTCCAAGGATTTGGTCAAAATTCTCTCAATCTTCATGGAAATAAGATGTTGGTACAAAAACTAACCTTGAATGATATGCAAAAGGCTAAAGGAGCCCATTCTTTCCTCAGGACTGAGAGCATTTTTGGCACTTGAGCAAGTCGCATGTCAAGTGAGCCAGAGGCTGACTGAATCTTGTGCTCTACCTGTAAATGTATGGAACGATCAATAACTAATTGAGATTCATCAATCACCTCACACATGAATAAACACTCTATAGCCGAACAAAGGAAATACATGATGAGAGGAGTTCCATTTCAACAGGAATCCATGAAATTAGGAATCCCATATTAATTCATGCTAATTTCAATTCATACTCTCTAACAAGAGAAAGAGGACTATAATCAATGTGCTTTCCAGAATAGGATTCTCAACAGGATATTGTTGAACCACAAGGAAAAGGTCATTCTATACCATCCAAACAATAATCAAAAACTGGAAGAAATTCTAAATAGCATCTAGGTTTTTCTTATTTTGATTTGCATGAGCGACTTACAAAGAATATGATGACACAATATCAGGATACATCTATAAATGCTGAATAGATTTTTTTTTTCTTCTCATTTCATCTCTGGTAAGGTGGATAATTAAACTAAAGTGAAGATGAGATTAAAAGGAAACGAAGTATTACAATTTTTTAAACTACTTCACACGAAGTTTTCCTTTTTTGTTCTATTTTTGAGCTTCTACACGGTTAAGAATCATTACCCTAACAAACATATTTGTATTACAAAATCATAAGAAGTCACACGATACTTTACTAGGAGTGGACGTGCTCTTGTACAATGCAATTTCCATAGGATTTTCAAACACACTTTAAGTTATTGTCTGAGAAACCAATTCAGCTTAAAAGGATATATGGACAATTATTTTGCGTATAAAAATAATTACCATGCTTTTCCATGGGACATAGAAGTCAGAAACTGCAGCAGCAAGATAAAACATGGCATGTGACCCCAAAACTTTCATGGACATTGCAATTGTTCGTAACATCTGCAACATTCAATATCAAAGTTCAAAACTTGTATACATACGTAAATATGAAGAGACATATAAAAAACGATACAAAACAGACAACAAATTAAACAAACAGCTTTTCTATGAAAGAAAGCTGGGAGGTGACATCATCAAATAGCATAGGAACATCATATATAAACAGTTCAAGAATTCAGAAAACAACCAACCAACTTATATGATGAAGACAAGGCTCCAACATTACTTATCAAGCCAGCAATAGAAAAAGTTTTAAAGGCTGTTATTCCCATTGAAGAACTATCAATTGAATGTTCAGTCTTCAATAACTGCTAGCATTAACAACACCTACTTCATGAAGAACTTGTCATATCCCAAATATTAACGATGCATCAATTTAAATAAGAAAGAATGTGTTACAGGCAGCATGGCTTGTATCAGTTACTCTTGGATTGCACCGAGTTGTCTGCCATTTAAGTATTAAACAAATAAAACTCTCCATTCATCCAACTAGTGTCAAGACAACATTTGTAATGCAATAGAAAAAAAAAATTTATATGAAGAGAAGGCAAATATGAGTCATGACTTAATGTGACACTTCCATGACTGGAATATCACCAAGAAGGGCTTATTGCACTAGCTTATTAAAGAACAGACAAAGCTGAGTGAAGCTGACCTGAAGATACTCAAATATAGTTGTAAACGGAAGCTTCAACAAGCGACCTTCTGCAACGGCCTAAAATATGAAATAAGCCTCCATTAACAAACTGTTTAAGTTTATACAACCACTGCTCATTGCATTACAATAAAAGTAGATGCAAAAGATAAAAAGATGAAGTTCTAGACTACAAAACACAAATAAGTTATAGATGGTTCATACAGCATGATGATCACCAATGGCCCTCCGCACTGCTTCAGAGTATGATGGCTGCACTGAAATGTTGCATAAAATTTGGTTAGCACAACAGCAGCAATCAATTGTTGAAACAATTTACTTAAATATAATTGAGAAAAATTGGGGATGAAACCTCTAGAAACACAAGAAAAAAGATAACGAAACATGCATTATCCCAAGACAAAGTTCTAAGCTAGCAGAATGAGAGATCATACAAACAACAAACAGGATCAAGCAATATAACGATCTTAGAAACAACATAAGAAATCAGAATGAAAAATTTTCAAGATTATGGGTTGCATTGCATACAGGTAATTGTCACAAGAAATATAATGTAGCAATATGCTTGCAGCAAGAAAAAAAATTTAAACTGAAGTTTTATGTATAGACAATAGACACCAAAAACCTTGTATGCTGGATTCTTTATTGAACTCAAAACATTCAAGGAAAGGATCCTCCGGAAGATATCGACAATATGGCTGGCAAGTTTCTCTGCACAAGCCGCAATACATTGTCAAAAACAACTGGTTTTAAAACTGTTGTAGATAGTTAGAGATTAGAAACTTGCGATTATTCTGTCAAAATCGAGCTACATGGAACAACGTTAACTGTTTTCATCAATACAAAATTAAAAAGAACCAGAATCACATACTTTCTCAGCAACCAGACAGACGAAAAGGAAAACGATGAGAAGAATAAAAGAACCGACCTGATTTGGACAAAAGCGATTCGGAGGCGTTCAATAGCCTGGAGGCAGATCTGAGACTGTTGTTCAAAGCCATAAGTAAACCTACTGACAGAAAGAGAGAGAAAGCTCTACTTTGATTTTCTTGGTGGATTACGGTGTGATAAGTAACAAAGGGTCGTTTTCTGTATTCGTTATTTTGGCAAGTTGAACAACACATTGCGGTTCTCCCTCTGGGGCTTCTTATGCGGGCTTCGGCTTCAACTTCAACTTCAGCCCTGTTCTAAACAGTAGTAGGGTATGCAATAAGATGTTAGGGCTGTGGTGTGGTTAGTATTTACTTAAATATTTTAGCTGAATATCATACTCATTTTAATTAATATATTTTACTTTTATCTTTTTATATTCTCACCCTTATTATTTGGTGTCTTATCCCTTTTGCCCGTCTTGCACTCGTAGTTACTTGGCATTTGAAAAACACATTATTATCATGACCATCAATGCCTAGCTAAAGTCCCGCTTGAGACGCAAAATTTAAGAAAGTTTGATAATGCAGTCTTATCTCTACTTAGTAAAGAGACTATTTTCGATAGATCTACATGTAATATATCATGAAGATGTTATAAAATTAAAAATGGACGTGCATACATATGACAAACAAAAATAATAAAATAAAATAACTAAGTAAATAAGTCAAATAAACATAAAAGTAAAAAAATAACTAAATACATAAGTATAAATAAATAATAAATAGAAATAAAAGTAACATTAATAATAAAAATAGGTAAGGCAGTATAAAATTTGAAAAACACAGTGAACCCATGAAATTAAGAGAATTTCACCTAACCATTTAAACTCATTCCACCCTATCAAATGTTCCAAAATATTTTCGTTTACACAATATTTATTAGTCTCTTGTATATTTGAATAAATTGATGGATTATCAATAGTTTTTAAATTTGTATAGTGTACTAGCCATACCATATTT
>JANKOE010000204.1:16602897-16613051 GCA_026284465.1 Erythroxylum citrifolium
ATGATATCTTAGGACGTTTTGCAGGATCTGCTGGAAGATTTCTCAAATCAACATCCAAAAATCTTTTCTTTGATGTCAACACCCATTTGTCCATGACTATTGACTAGCAAATTAAAAAAAACTTGAAGAGCGTTGCCTGCGTTGGTAGCTAGAGACTAGAGTGTGATACGCAAAGGCAAAGTTAATAAAAAAGAAGTTGAAATTTCAGTTTAAATTGCAAAACACACACACGCACGTCTCCATACATGGAAAACACAAAAGGCACTAAGGCAGGAGAGAGGGAAAGACTATTTGTTTAATGGAAATCAATACGTTCTCGGTTCTTGATATTTGTCTTTTTGTTAGTGGTTTGCAATTGGCACGTGGCCTTTACCAAGGCAAGATCTCAAAAAGCTCCTGAAACAAAATCCCCTGGAAGAAGTGCAAACGCCTTTTGTAACGTGTCACTGGGAGCAAGCTGATTCAAGAAAAAGACTCCAAAAAGATAGGATTTTGAGATTGGTAATTACTAATGTGGTTGGGTTCACCGGGCACGCAATTAATTAGGGCATACCTAATCCGAATGTGACATGTTGATTTGGCAGTACTAGCTCTAGCTGGGTAAAATATACGTTCGAGATGACAGGAGGAGAAAATGCAGCAAACTGCTTGGGCAAGTCAAAGTTGAAACCATGTCATATGTCGACTTACCGAGGTTAAGAAGGAGGGAGTGAGTGTAACAAATGGTCCAACGAGAGAGGGTACGTGGGGCATAGGAACATGAGCTGTCAATCATTAAGGCGGAGAGAGAGGTAGTTTGAAGGCAATAAAGAAGGTGAAAAGCGATGAGAACTTTTTGTGGGGTTGAATCTCACATGTCTTTTCTTTTTCAATGGCTTATTATTATTATTATTATTATTATTATTATTATTATTATGTGAATCGTACAAAATGCCCCCTTATCTCAACAAACAAATAGTCTTTCCCTCTCTTCGGTTCACATGATTCTTCTTCTCTCATGTGCCACTTCCCTATCTCGCTTGCCATGTTTTCCATCATTTTCTTGCTTGCGTTGCATTTCCTTTTAAACAAACAAAAAAACAAGCACTAATGCTTATTAAAGCTTGAAGAAATCTGCATAAATTGAAGTCATTTGTGCCAATTTTGCCTTTCTAATCTAATTTTAATTCGTGTCATCTGTAAATAAGTAGATGGGATAAATTAGAATACGATTAAAACAGCAAAATTGACACAGATGATCAAGAACGGATGCATATTAGGGGCACTTGCTCTCACTGTTTAAAAATATTATTATTATAAATTTTGATCCCATAAAAAAATAAAATTTTGCTTTCATTAATTTAATTAATACTTTAAATATTTTACTCTTATTCAAAAAAATTCAATAATATAAGAATACTTTAAACCCATTCAAGAAAATTTCTGAATCTGTCACTGCAGGTGATCACATCATTTTCTTGCTTGCATTTCATTTCCTTTTAAACCAATAAAAAAGCACTAATGCTTATTAGAGTTTGAAGAAAATATATTTTGATAGAAGCAAAATCTGCATCAAATTAAGTCATTTGTGCCAATTTTACTAGTGTAATCCAGTTTTAATTCATTTGAACCATACATTTATGTAGATTTCATATAAATAAATAGATAAAATGAATTAGAATATGAGTAAAATAGTAAAATTGACACAGATGATTAGAGACATATGCACATAAAAATATTATTATTTTAAATTTTGATTTTATAAAAAAATAAAAATTTATCTCTATTAATTTAATTCAATAACATAAGAGTACTTTAAATATTTTGCCCGCACTCAAAAAAAAAATAATTGATGAATCCGATCCCGCAGATAATCACACCCTACTGTGCATGCAATGGCGGGGTGCCAGCAAATGATTTATAGTTAATTAACAAGAGTTAGCATAGGTTTGTGACTTGGCAGTTAATATCAATAGAATAAGGAAAAAGACGAGGGAGGGTGGGACCTACTTCCTCCACCCCAACATTGCCCTTTTCTCTCTCTCACTTTTTGCACTTTTTATCAGCTTATGTCACATTTCTTCTATACACAAACGCATCCATCCATCCACCCACCCAATTTCTATCTTTCCCTTCTCTCCTCTTAGATATCTATCTTTTCACTTCTCCTTCTTCTTCTAAATCTCTTATCAAATTTCTGTTTTCCCCTTTTAATTCCCCAAACCACAGATTTGAGGAGCCTCACCTCCTTCTTCTAGGGTTAATTCCCACACCACTAATAGTAAAAAGCCTGTCTTTACCGATCTTTGTTCGTTAATGGTAATTCACCTTTTCTCTCTTCCCCCATGGTCTCCTAGTGAAGCTATGAAAGTGGATCCTGCTTGTGCTGATTCTCTATGTAATCTTTATCTGTGGTTCCCCTTTTCTTTGCGTATTGTCTTTTCGTTCACGCTGGCTTTTGGTGGTCCTGGTATTGGCTTCTGATCAGTTTAATTTAGTGGTGGGATTCCTGATCTTCCTTCTTCTTTTTCTTTGTTTCATTGTAGATGCTCTTTTAGAGTTTCTTCTTTTCTTACACCTGCTTCGTGTTTCAAATTACTTTGCTGATTTGAATTGGGTATACATTTAAACGCCATGCTTATGATAGGAGATGAATATGGCTGTTTTATGTACGTTGAGTTGTCATCTTTCTTTTTTTTTTTCCTTCCTATGTTAACTGAAAACAAAAAAGAAACGAGTCACAACTTTGGAAAGTAGGTTTTTTTATCCTGCAATTAAAATTTTATCCTCGAGTGTTGTTTAGATTTCAATTTGTGACGCAGTTGTAAATATTTAGTTTGGGATTGCCTTACTTTCTTTTGCTTCTTTCTTTGGATAATTGTTTTTTTTTTTGCTTATTTTTTTGGGAGATTCGTATATGTTTTTGTCTTGAGATGAAAGCTGACTGCATACTGGAACTTACTCTGTTGTCCTTTATTCTTGTTACATGAAATATTAATATCAACAATGCTTACTCATTTTGGCAAGACTTCAAAATGACCTTCTAGTTTATCTCATAAAGCAACGTGCCTTTGTGTGTGTGTGTGTTTGTCCAACTTGTATTCTTTGGCTTCGAATTTTAACTTATTTTATATGGTGACACTCTAATTTTGAAGGTTGAAAACCCGAGTGGAGCTATCATGCGCTAAAGAAATTTCTTATTGTTTGCTGAGATTTTCAAGTCACGTAAAAAATAGGAAAACTGTTACGATAGTACTGGGAAAAAGCGGTTCTTCTCGCCAAATTCCTTACAAAACCCATCAACTCTAAGTCCTTGTAGCAACAACAAGATGGAATCAGAAAACATTCCTCCTTCGCTTGAACTCATTTCATGGCAACAACCTCAGAGGCTTATAACCCAGACTCCACCTGACAACAGATATGAGCTCATAGTTGGGAATCTCAGAGACAGTGTGATTGCTAATCTCCTAGGAATTGCCCCCTCCAAGAACCCCATTTCAATGGAGCTCAGGACCCACGTTGAGACTCAGCTTCGTCAACTCTTCCCCAGTTTTCATACTCCCGATCACCCTACTTACGCTTCTGTGAGTGTGATCTCTCTCTCTCTCTCTCGGTTTATAATTTCTCTCTTTTTTATTTTTAATTTTGCTGGGCAAATTGGGTTTGATTTTGGCTTTAGCTGTTTTGCTTTGTTGGAGATTGGTAACGTTCTATTGCGCGAGTGAAATTATTCTTAATGCTTACTATTAATAACATGGCAGAAACAGAGTTATTAGTTTTGGGATTTGATCATGATTTCTGAACGGGAAACTGACAATGGGGACTATCAAGGCATAGTTAAGAAATCAGTTCTGAAAGGGCTTTCTTTATTATTAGAAATAGTTTAGTGTTTTAGGAGCCAATAGGTCCTAAAGCAAATTGACTTACCTCATCAAGCACGAGGCTTAATTGAATAGGATTTGAAAGTAGGAAAGCTCTGTTTGGGGCAGAATGACAAAGGCAAAGAGAAGACCATGATGTATCCTTTGACATGCTCAGGTTCGAGTACCCCTTTGGCGGATTTTAGCTTAAAGCTGGTTTTATGAATTCTGTTTTGCATACTACCAGCTTTGTGGTCTTTTTCACACCTGTCATGTTTTTGCAGATGATTAGAAGAGCTATTGAGGAGATAAATGAAGAGACTGGGGCAAGTGAGGAGGAGATATCTGCTTTTCTTAAAAGAGAATACAGGGACTTGCCATTTGCGCATGAAAGTTTTCTAAGTCATCACTTGAAGAAGCTTTGTGACAACAAGGATATAGTACATGCACACAATGGCCGGTATATGTTTCCAAAAAAAGTTGGTAATTCCCAGAAAGTGGTTAAAAGATTTAGGAAGAGGAGACAGGGTTGGCGAAGGAGCAAGCACTGTACAAATCAGTACGGAGATTTGTCAAAAAAGCAGTGTGGCATGATTGCAGAAGAGAGGTCAAAAGAATCCGGTCAACTTCAAATGAGTGAAGAAATTGAGAGAGTGGTTTTGCAGGGAAGAGAAAGGATACACGGGCACGAAATTGAATTTGTTGAAAATCTAGATAAATTAGATGGAAAGAGCAGCAACAAGTTTACAGAACAAAATGTAGTGGATAAGCAGCTAATTTCAACAACTGAACAGCACAAAGAGGTTCTACATCTTTTGCTTACTCTTGATTTTGCATTCTTCACATTAGTTAGTAAATGTTTAGATGGTATCACATAACTAAATTCATGATGTTATAGAGGTGAATAGAAGGATAAGAGTTGGGAGGTACCCAAAATGGGCATGCAAATAAATACATAAAACATTTTTTGAGTTTAACACGATTGACCCAGTAAAGATGGCTATCTACCAGTGTAGAATTAGTCATCTTTTGTCTAAAGATTATTAGAGATATGCCTATTTACTAATTGCAACTATATCTGGCATGTTTCTTAGGTTGCTTTACATAAGAATTTAAAGTTTGAGCTGTTTTTTCAGCTAGATAGAATGCAGTTCCCATGAACCATCTAATATTTATGAGATTCATGGGTTCAATCAACAACCTGATATTTCTCAACACCTATTGGGTGTTCCATTTCTTTGGGTGCTTTAGCTGTTTTCTAAGAGTGATCAACCATATAATGTTTCACTCTTTAAAAATATATGAAGAATAATTAATTACCCACAGATACTTTAGCCACATCACAAAGTAGTAGGAGTTCATATTACTTTGTTCATTTTTGTTTCCAGGAATTTATGACATCAAATATGACAAACAGATCAGAGGAATTTCTTTCTGAATTTTCACCTTGTTTATTGTTAATGGAGAAGCCTCATTGTGATTATATTGAGCCTCTCTGTGGGTTGAGAACGGATGAATGTCTAAAGGAGGAGCAGTGGAAACAAAGAAATAGTCCAGATGGGGAAAAGGGGATTGAACAAGGAAAGCAACCACAGTATGAGGTTAAGGAACAGGGTGGGACAGAAGAACGTCAAACTATTGTTGGAAGCAAGACCTCAGTCACATGCAATGGTGAAGGTGAATCTTTAAGGCAGGGAGAGCAACAAAAAGTTCTTTCTACAAATGGGAAACTTATTATTGTTTGTGGTTTGTTGTCAGAGAAGCAGTATCAAGCAAATGTCTCAGGTAAAAAAAAGACCACCAAATTGCTGCAATATGAAACATCGACTGTTCTTGGACAACATGCAGAATTTGGGCATCATGGAATCTCAAGTATACAACATGGGATCTCAATTGTACAACAGTCTCCTAAACGAAAAACAGAGATCAGCACAAACATGGTCATACCATTCCCCTTAAATCCACGCCATCCTACCAAGCTACAGGGATGTAAGCAGCCACGCCGTGGCAGATCATGTAAGCTAAAACTAGATGTAGAGGCTGACGCTTTCTTACCCACAGATTATCATCTTTATCATAATGAGAAGCAGCACCAACCTGAGGGTCAAGAAACTGGAGGATGTCTGAAATCAACTTCAGTGGCAAATCCAATGATCAACTCATCTCTGCATGTAGACTCGGATCAACAGAACTATAATGAGCAGCAACAGAAGCAGCAGCAGCAGCAGCAAAAGATACAAAAGAGGAGGGGCAGGCGTCCAAAGGCTGTAAAAGCTGCTGCTGTAATGCTAGATGCATCATTGCATATACAGCAACAGTAGAAGGTTTCTTCAGTGGCAATCCAGTGATGGAATTATCTCTGTATTCAGATTCAGATCATCAGAATTATAACGAGCAACAAAAGATTCACGAGAGAGAGAGGCTACCAAATGCAGTAAAAGCAGCAGCTATAACACCAGATGCTTCATTGCATACACAACAACAACAGAAGGTGCTGCAAAGAAGTGAAAGGAGTTCTCCCACACGAAATTCATATTCAAACTCTATTACCAAACATCTCTGTAGAGCAAGACTGCGATAATGGGACTAGGGGATTTTCTTTTTTTCTGTGGCAGCTACAACATGGATGCTATTAGAAGAGATTTGAATAGTTTAATCGGTGTATGCTTCTGTTGGATATAAATAACACAAATGTTGTTAGCAGTATTGTGCAATCTTTCTGCTATGTCCAAGAAGTCTCATAAGTCTTATATTAGGAGCATGCCATGGATAGGGAGATAGGTATAGTATGGGTGGAAATGGTTGGCAGATCCCAGTGATTCTAATATAATTCCTACTTTCCTTTGACTGAGCGAAGGTTAACTATGAACAGGCATACATATATGTAGAGACAAACATACTTATGTGTTAAGCATGCAGCTTTGTCCGAGAAAAGTTTCCACGGATTTGGTTACCCTGGCCTATACCTAGACATATAGAAATGAAAACGTGAAGTGTGAGGAACAGAAACCAACGTCCAAAACTGAAAATGAATCGTTGGCTATGGAAGGCTTGTTAACATATAACTGGGTACATTCCTATTGATTTGTACACAACTGGACTTTCCCTTCCTTCTCAAACTACTCCAAAAGGTTTAAAGGAAAAGCCCAACTACCCGACGGTTACCCATGCACACGAGTTGCTATTCCGGAAAATGTGAGCCGAAGCATTAGGATGTCTATGTTATACGTATCAATGACTTGTAAAGAGGAATCGCATTCAAGCCAATCCTCTGGAATCATATTCCGTCAATTCCCTTATTCTTGAACAGCTATAGTTGGCCATTCTTTTTTACTCCCACGAATATTAGAACCAACATGGGACTTGTTCCAATCGACATGGAATAATAATTAATTAAAGATTACTTGCATTACAAAATATAACATACGACTGGTAAAGATAAGACATGACCTTTACGACTGACAAAAGATAAACGTAACGTTAACCCAAAAACATACAATCGAAGACCTTTTCTGATATTAAGAAGATAAATATAAACGAGGAAAAAAACAAATAGCCTTTTTCGTTTGTTCTCATCCTCTCACTCCATCACCACCCTCAGCTTTTGGACATCAACTGTTGCAGACACATCCCAAAACTTTAAGATGTCTTATCCATCACTCTTCGCAAATTTCTGCCCTAAAACTGAGAATTGTGAACAGATCGTTTGTTCTGAAATTCTGCGAAAATATGTTTATTGGATCGATTTGATCCTATGAAATAAAGTAGGATCAGACAATCTGTTACCCTTTGTTTTTTTTTTGAAAAAAGTGTATTTACTGACAAAACTCTGAAGCACAATGTTGAACATAAAGTCTAGTGGTATATCCCAGCTAGACCTATTGGGAGACTGATGGAGCGTCGGTTGCTCAAAAAATCCAGATCTTACCTACATGGTATATTAGCGAGATTAAAAAAAAATTCTTTAGTTTAACTTATAAAATTCAATCTATATATTAACATTATAAATAAATTTTAATTTTAATTCAAAGATTTTATGATATTTAACATATACTCTCACAATATGAAAACGCTTAATTTTAACCTTAATTTAATAATCTCGTCAACATTCTATTAAATTTTTTTACTATATTATTTTTATGTTTTTTTGTGAATTTTTCTACCAATTGAACATAAGAACCTATAAATAAAAACCCTCGTACCTCTTACCGAGAATATTTGAAGAATTATATATCTTTTAAAGGAATTCATTAGAACCAAATTGACCCACATTTAAATTATAGAACTCAAGTTATAGCAACACAAATCTTTTCATTGCAATTAAGATGAACATTTTTTGGTTAAAATTTTTCAACAACACCTTTTAGATGATAGTTACTAGAAAATAGTGTATGATTGTATATGTTAATATTAGATAACACATAAGTTTTTACGTATATTCAATTTGTGTTAATTTAGATAACTTAGTTTTTTTTTTCACTTTAGCACTTGATATTTGTTTTGTCGTACAAATAATCAAGCTAGAGAGTTATATATATTGTAATCACTTTCAAAAATAAGGGTAAGACACAAATTTTCCAAAATTGTCTATGGTATTAGAGCCACCTGGTCTTCAACTCAATGTAAACAATTGATTTTCAGTTACCATGATTGACAAAGATAAGAATAGGGATGATGATAAAACCAGCAGTGGCAAGTCGTCAATGATGCAACCAAAATTACCATATTACACGTCCTTTGTCGATAACATAGGTCTAGTGATTACACCTATGGTTTTAAAGGGGGGATAATTTAATGAATGGCCTAAGGCGTACTCTATGCAAAGAAAAAATTAGGATTCGTTGATGGGATGATATTTAAAGCCACAGATAACTATGATGAATTAAAAGATTATTCAATGTTGATTGCATGGGTGTTCAACACTATAGACCCTTCATTGCGATCCACGATCTCTTATATGGAGACGTTTAAGGAACTATGGGACAATCTATATGTTGGAACTCCTCTCGGGTGTGACACGTGTCCGACGTCCTACGTGACATCTGGACACGCGCGTCACGAGAAAGGGATTCCTCACCACGAAAGAAACCCCAAATGAACTGATTTCACTGCCATCCGAATAAACTTGATAAATTTACCCTAATTATCCTCCAATAAAATTAATCTGCTTAGGGCTCATTATTAAAACCAATTTCGAAGCTCATGTGAAATTCCATGTCTCTTGGTCAAATGAAAACAGATAACGCCTTAATCGGATCTTTATAGATCATCAAAAACAAAATTTAGCACAAAACCGACATATATCGCCCAAAAGGTCCAACTAAAACCCGACACTTCCATTTTACCAAAAAGGGATATAAAATTTTACTAGTTAACCAATGCTTCAGATTTTGTGCAAATCGGAGGTCAAATGGAGAAGAAACAAAGAAAATAAGAAAAAAAGTATTATATGATTATTTAAACCAACTTTGCTTATTTACAACCTTTTTACCCCGGGATTCAAAATTTTGTACGTTTAGCGCCTCTCGGAACATAATTAGAGACTCTATAACATTTTAAAAGGATGTTAAAAACAAATTCGTTCATTAACAAGGTCATAGGTTGATTTAAAGAGTTAACTTAATAAAGAATCAAATGAATAGTGCCTATTGACCAAATGAATAGTAACCAGCGAAATTCCGACCATCATAACTTTTTCATCCTAAGTCGGAAATTAATCCATTTTATACCGTTTTAAAGAATTTGACAAGCTCTGCAAATCTTAAGAAATACCTCTTACTCAAATTCTTACTCTAACATGCTCTAAAAACCAAAACAAGGTGGCCGCCAATTTTTTTAAAAAAATGGACAGCACCTCCCCTAATTTTTGTTCTAGCCCAAATTCTTCACTTTCCAACCAAACTTCATACCTACACAAAATCACTTCTATCTTCCAATTTCTCACACATCCAACAACCAAACCAATGCAACTCATCTCAATATCAACTCACAATGGCAACAACACAAACTTAGGTATTCTAAACTTTTCAACCTAACTCCTAAACATCCATTCATCTCCAACTTTTAAAGGAAAAACTCATGCTTGCTTTTACATGGCCAAACATACAATCATACATCCATTCATGCTTAGGAAAACTTTACAATATACAATGGAAGCTTCAAACCTTAATATTTACATGACAAACATAATTGTTACAAAGCTTTAAAAGGCATTTTAGCCCGAATACATCGAAAGCTTAAAGGAAAGATTACAAACAACATTCATTAGCCAAAATGCTATCCAAAGCTTTGTTTCAAAAGTATGACTTCAAAAAC
>JANKOE010000204.1:16617644-16640659 GCA_026284465.1 Erythroxylum citrifolium
TAAAGAGACCTGAAGAGGCTCAGCGAAAAGAATACTTGTAAACGTTTGAGAGTTAGTGAAATCTCAGAAGGTTATCTAATGACTGGACGTAGCCCACGGTTTGAGGTGAACCAGTATAAAAATTATTGTGTCAAACTCTCTCAACTTTCTCTATTTCATTACTGTGATTTTTGATATCTCACATACGCAAGCTTTAGAAAAACGTTTACATACAAAAGTTATAGTAATTCTGAACCGAACAAATTTATGTTCTAATCAATAAGTTTTCTTCAAGAAGGGATTAACGAAAAAGTTATCACAATTCTACCCCCCCTTCTTGTGTATTTGATTATCATTGTATTAACGTGTGATTCACTTCAAACATGATGGATCCTTATCTCTCTCTCCTATAAACATAAGGTCCACGCTTGTTGCCATTAATGAAGATGAAATGAACACCTTGCTATTTGCTTGTTTGCCTAAACTTATTAATTAACCTAAGACTCCAAAAGAAATGAGGAGTCCTACATATGTATCAAGCTTTGTAGCAAAGGGGAGTAATGTGTCCGCCTCACTCCCCGCTAATGATAAGAGGATTTTGACCTACAATACATAGTGAATCACTTGTTCAGGGATTTTGAGTTTGATGATCTCCAGAAAAGTTAAAAGAGTATTATTTCCACACTACGTGTTTCCATAACAACCCCTTATTAATTTGTTTACTACATATCGGTCCTTAACTATCATGTATAATATTGCTCATTATATGACTTTTGCTAACATTTATTTAAGACAAATGCATTTTCCTACAGTGATCAAAGTAGGATATGAACTTGCAAGTTTTGATGAGGTAGTATAACATTCTCATTGGTGTGAGGCCATCAAACATGAAATTGCAGCTCTAGATGCAATGAAACTTGGATTTTGCAAGATTTACCCTTGGATAAGAAGGCTAGGAAATTAAGTATCATTTTAATGGTATGACTGAACCTTATAAAGATCGATTTGTGATTCTTGACAATACCTAAGTTAAGGGCATAAACTTTACTGAAACGTTTGCACCACTGGACAAAATGGTTACAATACATATCTTTCTAGTAGTTGTTGCATCAAAGAATTAGGAACACTATCAGATGGACATTCACAACACATTCCTGTATGGAGAATTAACAAAGGATGTATATATGCACGTGCCTCTTGGATATTCTGCAGACCCAGGAAAAGTGTACAAATTATAAAAATCACTTTATGGCTTGCAAGGCTCCTAGGAATTGGTTTGCTAAATTGATGACTACATTAAAGGCTTATAGGTATATCCAATCTTACTATGATCATTCACTATTTATTTATTGTAGGCATGATTTTATTTTGATCGTCCTTGTATATATTAATGACTTAATATTGGCTAACAACAATAGGGATGTGCTAAAGAAATTCTAGTAGTATTTGAGTCAATGTTTTTATATGAAAAACTTGGGGCAGGTGAAGTATTTTTTGGGTATTGAATCTACTAGGACTAGGAGGGATATTTCTTTACTAGCAGAAATATGCACTTGATATTATTGCTGAAACAAGAGTACTAAGGGGCAAGTCGATGCTTTTTCCTATTAAGCATAATCAACACCTAACTCTTATAGAGGGGGCATTCTTTGATGATCTTAAGAAATAGCATCATTTGGTTGGTATATTGTTTTATTTAACTATTTTTTACATTGAGCTTAGTTATTTAGTTCATATTTCAACATAATTTATGGAACATTCACATTAGGACTATTAGGAAGCAGCTTTGCTAGGTATTGGCTATCTGAAGGGAAGTCTTATATAAGATATATTTTTGAAAGTTGACGATGACTTTTGTCTATATGCTTATTATGATTCTAACTAGTTAAGCTATCCCTTAACCTAATGCTTGTTCATAAGGTATTTTTTCATATTAGGCTAGCCACCCACTTCTTGAAAGACTAAGCAACAATAAAATATCTCTCGCTCATCTGCTGAAGCCGAGTACTGATTTATGCTTACCATTACTTATGAATTAAAATGGCTCAAAAGCCTACTTCGTGATTTAGGAGTTGCACATCCACAATCGATGTGTCTCTATTGTGACAGTTAGGCTACAATTCATATTGCATCTAATCTAGTATTTCATGAATGTACCAAACATATAGAGTTGAATTTCACTTTTTACACAATGAGACTAAGAATGGTACTGTTACGACTATTCATGTTCATATTTACAATCAGTTAGCTTATATTTTGACCAAGGCACTTGGGAAGTAACAATTTCATTATTTACTTCACAAGTTGGGCATTAGAGATCTTCATACTCCAATATGAGGAGGAGTATTCGAAAATAGTGTATGATTATATATGTTAATATTAGATAAGAGATAAGTTTTGTATATATTTAGTTTGTGTTATATTAGTTTGGAACTTAATATTTGTGTTACTATACAAGTAGTCTAGCTAAAGAGTTATATCTATTGTAATCCCTTTCAGAAATAAAGGCAAGACATCAATTTTTCAAACATATTCAACAGTCTTCAAAAAACACTTTAGTAGCTTTTAAGGCATTTTGCACCAGAAGAAGTCACTGCACACACTATGATTCTAACCAAAGAATCAACTTGAGGTGTGATTTCTTTAATATAACTCGTCTTAATGAGGCCAAGATGATAAGGGAATCATAAACCAACAACAAAGAGAATCCAAAATTAGAGAGGAAAGCGAGGAGCCATGGCCAAAAACTATTCTTTCTTTTTTCACTCCTCTCTCTTGTTACCAATGCCTCACCCTTAAGGTGTTTATGCTTTTGCTTTTCTTTCTTTTTAGGATAAAAGTATCAATTTAAACCTTAATATTTTTACTAAAATTTAATTTAAGCTCAAATAATTATGAATGTTTAGAATAAACCTTAACATTTAAAAATATATAAATCCTAACTTAACAACTTCGTCAAAGATCCACTAAAAATTAATCGTAACTTCTTAAATATTTATTTGTGGGTCATTTGTTAACTTTGCATCTAACAAAAGGGGTCAACAAATAAAGACTTCTTTTTTCTTATCTTCTTATCCATCAGACCTTCCAAATTATTACTTTAAAAAGGTAACAAAATTATGAAGTACTTCAAAGAATGTAGGCTAATATGCAGACTAAAATGTCCAAGACTGTTTATGGAGCTTATCCCATAACTTTTCCAGTCATTTAACCCTTCTATTCCTCTCCAATTTATCCAGAAGTTGCTGATTATGAGAAAGTATTCAAAATGAATTATCCCCTAATTAGGCAACGTATCCATCCAACTTCCACTAAAGCCAAGTCAACCAAATCTCCAAAGTCCAATCATTCAAAGCCTTTTGACCCATCGCCACCATATACTAAACCTACTAAACTTATTTGCTCATAGACGAAACCTTTGCAAATCAAAACTCCACCTTCTTCACCACCAAAACCTCAACCTTTTACATCTATTGAGAAAGATAAAGCTCCTCAATCAAAGTTCATAATAACTTTAGCACTTGCATCTATTCTATTTAAAGAATGCCCAAAATTCAAACATATCTTAGTAATCTTCTAAGATATTTGAACCATCTTCAAAAGTGTCTGAATAATTTGTTGATTTATCTAATCTCTCTCAGATTATGATGACTATGCTTGAACGAACTGAAGTTGAACTAGATATTAGTGAAGCTGAATCAATAGGAATTGAACCATTCAGAACCTCCCCACCAGTAGCACAAGTACTACCAACCAGACCTACTTCAGGTCCATGGTTTACCTTTGATGATCTTCCACCCAAGAAATGATGTGAACGTCTCCATAAACTTGGAGCATGAATTGATTTACAAATGACTCGATCAAATAATCCATTAAAGGATATTTTGTCTAAGTTACTTCTCGATTTACTGGTATTTTACGAGAATCATGGCAAAGTTTAGATGATTATCACAGACTCCAATACATACAAGTCACATCTACTGGACTACTTCTTGGAGTGATTCATAAAGAATTCATTGGTGATTTTCAGCTCATTGACAAACAAATCAGACAAGAGTATTTTCATATGAAATGTTGTTCTCTAGACAGACAAGATTTACAAAAGCATTTCCAACGTATGATGGAACATTATTATCTTCTTAATGACTTTAATGATTTCAACCTCCATTATACATTCATCTCCTCTTTACCAGATGAACTACAACCTGAATTATAACGAACCATGCTACACTTTGAAGAGATATGAGGGATCTATCTCATAGGGAAATATATCAACTAGTTTTAGCTTCACTTGATAAGCTTTGTGACTAGCAAATGTTTTTCCAAAACATGATCAAAGACGGTCCCTTATTGAAAAAGGCTTGTAAAAAGCCTTACTTGAAGATCAAGTGTAAGAAGAAAAAAGACTGTGAATGTTATAAGAAAAAGAAGCATCATTATAGAAAATTCTCCTATAAGAAATCCCACATATCCCATATTTCTCATTAAGGAAATTCTAAGCCCTTGAGACGAAAGAAACGACGCCAATTTGGCATATTCTTCAAATGAAGAAATCCTCAAGCAGAGAAGGTAGATTGATGCTTTATTTATGGCAAGTCAGAACATTATGCTCGTTAATGTGCTAATAAGATAAAAAGGGATGCCAAACTATTAGATTCCATTGATGAAAGGACCCAACCTGGAGTTCCCCTTCTAAAACCCAAGTGATGCCCTCCCAACGACCCCACAGTAGCTCTCCAATCGATATCTAACTCAACCGAAGGGTCCCTTCGGGTTCCCATAAAGCCAAGCCAACTATTAAAAACCTTTTATATTTTAAAAGTTAAAAGCGTGGAAAAAAGTGAGTTTTTTTTTCAAATCATTTTATTAAAAATTTTGGTAGCACAATGAATGCATTTTGACATTCCCAAAATTTTCAAATGCCCTATAAAATTTCAAAACATTTCTATGTAAGTTTCCGATCATGCATCTCATACATATTATATATCAAATTTACGCAGCGAAAAATAAAATAGAACCTTAAAAAAATAGATCCACTCATACATATAGATATAGAAAACAAAAACATGAAATGTAAGATGTTTACATACCTTTCCAATGATCTCCTTCGGTCTTTAACCTTTTCCGTGTTGAGTTGTCGTAAACCACAACAATAACATAAACCGTCTCTAATGAAAGTCCACACGAAGATAGAAGGATGAAACCTCATTAGGAGATGGTTAGAATTCTTTCTTTGTGTTAGTAAAGACAAGAACTTTTGTGAGACTTAGAGAAAAAAAAAAGAGTGTGTGTGTAAGAAAGAACCTTTCTTTCACTTATGTCTTACACAAGATGCATGAAAATCATCTCTATTTTTTGCACCATTTGGCCTTCCATAACCCCCATCACTAATGGAGAGTTATGACAAGTTAATGGTCATGAATAGTAGTGGAAGTTATAGGAAGTTAATAACTATGAATAACATGCATTAATGGAAGTTATGGGAAGTTAATGAACATAAATAGCATGCATTAATGGAAGTTTGGAAAGTTAATGGCCAAATTGGCAGCCAACAACACTTGTTTCTAACTCATATCTTGAATCACCATTCAAGACCATTTTATTCATCCTCCTGATCTCCTATGTGTGTGACCCCATTAGGTTCCCGGTTATGTTGGACACTTAAATTAACACTTAATTCAAGTAAGTCAAAAGCGGTATTTAGCAACATGTCATGACCCCCAATTGACTAGAAAGTTAGTGGTTTAACTATGAACCCTTCCATATGCCATGTTGCTATACAATTCATCCTTTCACCATCTATACCCTTGGTTCAGAGTATGATCAAAGTGTCAACCCCCACTAGACTGACTACTTCACATCTAGTCTAAGTGATATTAGATCTTATCCTGAGGATCTCATTACTCTATAAATCATTGAAGACTCTCTTCATGACACATATCTGTTCTAGCTAGAGACTCCAGAGTAATGACCCTAATAAGTGGTTGTGGGTATCAACTCCTTCTATCAGGAGTGATGAATTCTTTATTGGCTACTTAATTACCTCCGAATACCTTAAGCTATACCCAATCACCACCCTATGAATAACCCCTGAAAGGCACCGATGAATGGAGTCAAAGCACAGGATCAATATCCGAGATATCTTTGAGTACCTCAAGTTAAAGAATACTTCCACCATTGCTCTGATGAGACTATCATTGACACTAGAATAGAATATTCATATGATTGTCTCATAGTAGGTCAATCCAATGTACTTACTACCCTTAGTAAACATCCACATATTAACTCTAAACAACTCATGTCTATCGCTTATGAGATCTACTGCTTAATCTAATCAAGGAGTATAACATGTTCTAGCCTATCTAGATTAATGATATCTTATCTCATTAATCTTATAACTAGGGAAAGTTTAGATACTAACATAATTACACACGATAGGAATCTCATTATCACAATTTCCTCCATGCTATATTTTGTAACAAAGACCTCATTTAATCAATTTAAGATCAACATCAAATCCATAAACGTATGAAAATCTAAATAATAAAAAATGTCTTTATTAATCATAAAATGATTTGTACAATAAGTGCTAACTTTAAAGCACTTTTCTAATATTCTATACTCACATCAATTTCTCAACTACAAATTTTGGACTTCAAGTTCACTCACAAGCAATTCCAAACAAATAATCCTCAACATTCACTAAACTAAAATTTAAAAAGCTAAAGCATATTCACGCATTTCGTTTAAAAGCCTTTATAAACATTTATTTTTTACACAAATGTACATATCAAAATAACACAAGCACAACAGCACCCGACGATACAACTAATCTTGAGGTGAAGCTTAGTGAGTGTTAATCAGTTTACTAAAAAAAGTTGAACTTTTTATAACAACATAACTGCAATATTCCCATACAATCATAAAACCCATGGTAAAGTATTTACATAACAATTTATTCGTGCATCATCAAATCTAGTAATAACATAACATTTCATAAAACAAAATTTCAAAATTTCTGAAATACTATTCCAAAACGCTTTTCGACATTAAACTCATAATATATAAGTTTCCATTTTCCATTTTCTTTTCTTCTTAAACAATAAACAGTGGTAGCAATAAGTTTTCTGAAAACTTTTATACTGAAAAAAACCAACCACTAGAATTGGTACCCTACGGTACATTTAAAATCACTTTTAAAATAAATAGTGGTGACATTATTACTGTCATGAATTTTCTTACTCAATATAGCCCACCACTAGTTCCTCTACTATATAGTACACTACGCATAAAGTTAAAGTTGGTTCTGCATTGCTTACCCACGATTGGTTAACCACTGGTTACGAAGTTAGTTCTACATCGCTTACCCATAATAGGTTAACCGCTATAGACTGGTAGTTACAAAGCTGGTTCTGCATCGCTTACTCGTATCAAGTCACGGAGCTGGTTCTACATTGCTTACCCATGACTAATTAACCACTATTTACGAAGCTAGTTCTACATCGCTTACCCGTAATACATTAAACAATATAAATATGTCGGTATAATAACATGTATAAAACCTAGCAGTGTACCATAGGCAAAAGCAACCCTTACATTTACGACTCATCTTATTTTCTAAATCAAGTATGGGAGGATTCATAATTGAATTATTTCAATGTAACTCCCATTCATATAAATTTAACTTTCAAATTAAAACTAATATATTGCTAAAGCATAAACTTATGCTAGCAATATTCACTTGTAAAATATCATTTGCATAAGACTCAGCATAAATATTCATTTCATGATTAAATAAAAACCATTTGCATAAACTCAATTTAAATAACACTCACAACTTGCTAGTCTCCATACATAGAAATCATTTGCATAAAATCAATTTAAAGAACACTCATATGTCATTAATTCTTTTGCAAAGAATTTAGTCATATAAAACAATTAAAATACACTCACAGATTGCTAGTTCCTTTAAACAAAAATCATTTTCATAAAATCAGTTTAAAGAACACTCACATGTCATTAATTCTTTTGCAAAGAATTAAGTCATATAAAATAGTTAAAATACACTCACAACTACAAAATAATTAAGTCATATAAAACAGTTAAAATACACTCACAACTTGCTAGTTTCCTTTTTACCACTTTGAAATCGTTCAGTTGGTTTCGTTTTTCGATTTGAAAATTTAAATCCTTAACACATTTTCCAATCAAATACGCCATAATCCATGTCAACTTTACTTTCTATATACGCTCTACATACTACCTTTTTTTCCAAATAATAACATAACACTTCATTTAGTAATTCAATGCCACAATTACACTTAATAACCATCCTTAATCACATTCACTTGGTCATTACATCATGACCATACTTTATTCCAAAAATGCCCTTAAACCTAAATTTAACATATTTAACAATAAACTCTTCCAATTCAAATTCCATTTGATTTCTAACACTTAAAAACCAATCTAAATTCACTTCTATGACATTTTAATACACCCATTTAAGCCAGAAAATTTTATTAACAATTTTTTACAAAATCATGCACCCAAATTTCATTCAAAACCAATTCCAAATCATTTCTTTTACTTCATTAGCATCAAAAATCATGCTATAAACGTCATAAAACATCAAAATATGAGTTTGGATCATATCACACTAATAACCCTAACCATGGACTAAAACTCATCTAATCATTTCCATGGTTTTTCTTTCATTCTTTCATCATTAAACTAACTTCCTAATGACATTAATTAATCTTAAATCATCAAATAACAAAATAAACACTTTATTTTGACCAAGTTTGACCAAGGTTCCATACACTAGATTCATGTGATTTTCTCCTCCCAATTGCTTGCAATGCAATAAAACCTTGATATCTCATCAAAGGATGCAATTTACACCATCAGAACCAAATCTAACCTATAACTCAACAAATCAAAATTTTCAACAAGATTAGTAAGCTTACCAACCCATTTTTTTTCTTCTTCTTCACTTGAATGGCTATGAAACTTTATTGGGTGCTTGATTGGAGGTAGAAGAGAATGAAAAATGGTTTGGTTAACTTTTCCATGGCCATAGCCGAACCTTTCTTCTCCTTTCTATTTTCTTTTCTCTCTTCTCTCTCTTCCTTCCTTTCTTTCATCCATGGTCGACATTTCCACTCTTGCTTCTCTCTTATTTTCTTTTAGTTTTTGGGCTCTTTAATGTCACTCTCATGGCACTCTCCATCCACTCTCACGACTATGTTAAAAAATGAAGCAAAATGTTGCTTTTATACTCATTTAATGGATTACACATGTCACCTTCTTATTTGTCATCACTAATGACTCATTACACACGTCATTTTCTCATAGGTCATCTTTAATGACTCATCAATACACTAATATCATGTAAAAAGACAAATTGCCCTTAATGAGTACAAAAAGACCAAATTGCCCTTTAATGCATTTAATTCACCAACTAACCAGATTACATCTCGAAAATATTTCACAACCATCTTATCATCAAATTGACTATGAAATACTCTAATTAGGGTCAATATTTATTGATTGGGTGCTTTTAAAAATTTCGAATGGGTTTAAAATCATCAATACCCATTATTTTCCAAAAAGAGCATTTTAATTTAATAATTTTGGATTACCCAAATTCTATTCAAACAACCTTCGTTTTGGCCTATTTCAGTTCTTATGGACTCCAATACTAATTCTGGAGCTTTTTATCATATTTTGAAATTATTTGATAACTTTTTGGTTGCCCAAAAGAATTTTCGGTTTGAATCCAAAAATCATTTAATGTCACCAAAATCGTCAAGATTTCATTCAAAAGTATCACCTAAATCTTCAAAGCATATTTTGGGGCTTTTAAAGCTTGTTTGGACTCATTTAGTAGCTTTACAAAGTTTTCAAAAAAATTTTGAGAAATTTCCGATCAACTCTAGAACCATCTATAGTATTTTAGTGATATCTATTATAACCTCAATAATACAATTAAATGCTTAAATTACTCTAGTATATCATAAATAGAGCATACTCTATAAAATGCAGGTACAACACATTACATAGTACAATCATCAAACTAATATATTACAATTGAGGTTATCATGCCTATCTACGATAATGGAAACATTAAAGATTTCATTGAAGAACAATCTAGTAAGGATGAAAAGTCAAAATCACTCTTCCAATTGATTCTTCTAAAGACGAGTATGAATTCTTTGATTCCTTAATTTCTGACAATACTAAAGATGACATGTTATACATGTTGTAGCAAAAATGTTTGAAGGTAGAATCTAGGCCTTTCATTATTCCTCGACCTTATGTCCATATCTAATTACTATAACAAGACAAATATGATAAGCTGATCAAGGCTATCGGGTATATGGACATTGGATCATGTTGTAGTATTATGAAGCCCAACATTTTACCATTTGAAACATGGATATCTCATGACGAATATTTCACTGTTGTTGACATAAATTATTTTAAGATTGGGCTTATAAAAAAAGAAAATAGGAATCCGCTTCTTCCCTTATTTTGTGGTTTGGACCTAAGTTTTGGGAGTCATCTACTTGGCCCAGACATTCTGATTAGCATGGATGTCTATTGTAAGGCATCTCCCTTACAGATCCTACTTATAGGGATTAAACGTCGTGCCAATTTTAGTGCTTATACTGATATCAGAAATGTGCTTGAAGTCACATAAGTACCACCTCCATAAGAAGCCCTACGAGATCAATTTTTGGAATATTGTCCTGAGAACCATGCCCAGTTCTCACATCCCTATCCTCTATAGAAAAATCCTTACTTCTTCATCAATTTACCATTCAAAAAGAATAAGAATATCGATCCTACAAAGGCTACTCATCCAGTTATGAACCCTAATTTGAAATTAGCACAAGAGGAATGTGCTATTATACTCCAATAAGGATTGATCAAGCCCACAAAATCTGATTGGACTTGTTAGGTTTTTTATGTAAACAAAAGATCTTAATAGAAGCACGGAAAAAAGAGATTGGTAATTGATTACAAACCTCTCAATTTTTTCCTATAAGATGATGAGTTTCTACTGCCAAAGATTAGTACTTAATTCCTATTTCTCAAAGAAGTCACAATGTTCTCCAAGTTTAGTTTAAAAGCAGGCTTTTGGCAATTGGGAATTTACCCCCAGGAAAGATACAAGACAGTCTTTTGTATTCCTAATTCCCAATATCAATGGACAGTATTGTCATTTAGACTCAAAGTTGCCCCTTCATTATTTCAACAAGTCATGATAAAGCCCATAATTAGTTGCCCACAATGACAGTATTGGGACGACTCAAATAGAATTTTTGGGTATGAATTTCCATAATAAGTTCTATTAGCCTAGTTGACACATAGCCAGTGGACTATTAGACTTCCCAAATGAAAATCTTAGCATTAAATAAATGCAACAATTCTTTGAAATTGTTGACTACATCAGAGATTTCATCCCCCATATGGCTGATTATACATCTCCTTTATCAAAGTTGCTAAGGAAGAATCGACCACCATAGAGTAAAAATCAAATCAAAGCCATACATTACTTAAAACAAGCCTGTCAGAATCCATGTGCTTTAAAGATTCTTGACAAAGGCTAGCGCATTTTACAGACAGATGCTAGTGACCATTATTGGGTGCTATCATAATTGAAGAGATTAATGGGAAAAGACACTATTGTGGCCATGTTAGCAGTCAATTCAAATAATAAAAAAAGCATTACCACGCCAATTATAAAGAGATTTTGGGGGTAAAAAAGGACATTAAAAAATTCAACTTTCATCTGAGCTCTTATCACTTTCCAATTGACATAGACAATAAAGCTTTTTCATAGATTCTCTAGCCTAAAAAGAAGACAATGCTAAATAGCTAGTTGCTTCGATGACAAGAATGATTTTCTTGCTCTCTCTCTCACAAGCAGAAGTCTTATGTTTCCATATTAACTTATTCAATTAATCATCTCCATAGTTGAACATAAAGCTTACTCAAAGCAAACACGGAAAAATTGGATGACTCTTCTTATAGTGAGATAAAAGACCAAATTATCACCACATATCTAGAGTGTATAAATTTGGATTAATTGTTAAATGAAACAACCAGTATAATACAATTTCATATTTGGATTTAGATTGATCATAAACTTAAGAAATACAAAGCACCTTCAACTTATACTCATCTACATAGTTGATACGAGTCTCTAACTAAAAAATAGATCTTATAATGATTCTTTTTAAAAATATTTTGAAACATTTGAATCTAAATTAAATTTTGATAAAAATATTAGGATCCAATTGAATTATTTTTCTTAATATAAAGAAAACTATTGTTAGCTGAAAGTTTAAAACTTTTGAAATCTTTGTTCTATGTTTGACATTGCAAAAATGATTATAAAGTATATTTTTATAATCGATATAATTCATAAAATGATTATAAACTATATTTTTATAAGTGATATAATTGGCACCAATTTATCCTTTTGTATGGAATTTTCGTACCATGGTCAAGCATACATCTTTTATGGGTAAATTTGATACAAACATAAAGCTGTTACTAAGCCAGTAATCAGCACCTAATTATGTAACATAAAAGCAAGATAGTTTTTATAAAAATATTTGACAAAGATAAATCATATATTACTTCTACTTCATGAGTCTATCCCATAAGCACACTGACCATCGTCACCATATCCATACTATAAGCTACATCTGCCTGCAGGATGTAGCTCAGTTGATTTCAGATGGACAAATTTGCTCTAAGATGTAAGGTTTGAATATCACAATTTTTAGCGTGGGAGCAACATTCTTAAATCCCTTGTGGATTTTGAAGGTGGGCTCTTTATAGACCTGTGGGTTGCTCACCTCTTCTTTAACGGACCATTGAATACCTGATTTACATCCTCTTAGTTGTTTTATCGGGACATGTGAAGGCCTTTTAAATTGGGGATTCAACCTTTTACTCCAAAGAGTAAAGTCACGGCCTGTGTCTCTGTCTATCCTTCTGGTTCATTCAAACCGAACAGGCTCATTCAGGGAACCTTGTATCTGCCATTCTCTTTTCTTTGTTATATAATAAAAGCTCCGTGAATATAGTGGATGAGATAAAAAGTACGCATTCTTAGGAGATAAATGAAAAGTTAGATTTGGTTTGAACCACACATCCACTCTGCCTTTTTATTACCCTGCGTTCATCACCCCCAATCCAACCTTATCCCTTTCAAGTAACAGTCTCGTCAATATCAGATGCCTCTGACTTCCTTATTTTATTAAGTTTTTTTATTCTGTCAGTGTAGACTACGACATGTCATATAATAGTCTTGTTACTGTTGTCCATTTTGGACCACATACCAGTTGACACCGTCAAGATCTCGTGTCCGCTTCCGTCTTCTATATAAACCACAAATGCTCCCACACCCATGCCCACATGAACCTTAAATGGTTTCAATTAAACCAAGAATTTTGTGCATCTTTATTTATGCTTAATTTCTTGGTGGCTTTCCTCGGCACCTCCCCCATTGTCGAGCTTTTTCGTCTTGTTGTTTACTCCCAAACAATAAGGTTTTCTCTGGTTCCCTTCTCTCTGTTACTTGAGATTACTTGGGTTATGTGGGATAGACCTTTTGTTCTTTTCTTTTTCTTTATGGGTTTTGGATCCTTTGATTAAAGATTGATTTTTGTTTATATTCTCATGGTTTTTTGCTAAATTTTCAGGTTAAGATTGGTCTTCTAATCTTTTGTTTTCCTTTATTCCTTTTGGGCTTTGTTAATTTTTGCAGGCCATGCTTGGCAAGGAGTTTTTTACCGAGTATGGGGAGGCGAGCCAGTATGAGATACAAGAAGTAGTGGGGAAGGGAAGCTATGGAGTGGTTGCGTCTGCCGTGGACACTCACACTGGTGAGAGGGTTGCCATTAAGAAGATGGACAACATCTTTGAACATGTCTCAGATGCAACACGTATTCTGCGTGAGATTAAGTTACTTAGGCTTTTAAGACACCCTGATATTGTCGAAATCAAACACATAATGCTTCCTCCATCTCCCAGAGAGTTTAAAGATTTATATGTTGTTTTTGAGTTGATGGAATCTGACCTTCATCAAGTGATTAAGTTGAATGATGATCTCAGTCCTGAACACCATCAGTTTTTCCTCTACCAGCTTCTTCGCGGTTTGAAGTATATCCATTCAGGTGAGACCTCTTTGAGTTTTAACAGAGTTTGTGATTATTTAAATGCAGCATTGATTTGAAAGTGAGAATTCTCTTAGCTTTATGTTCAAAATGGGGCTGACGCTTGGTTTTATTTGTGTGTTTCTTCACTTCTCTGCAGCTAATGTCTTTCATCGTGATTTGAAGCCAAAGAATATTCTTGCTAACGCTGACTGCAAACTGAAACTATGTGATTTTGGGCTTGCTCGTGTATCATTTAGTAATGCCCCTTCTGCTATTTTTTGGACGGTACGTGTCTTTGTGGTGCAGTGTAGCTTGTATTTCTCCCGTTGTTTTATGAAATTGATTATTGTTTAAATTATACAAAATGAGATCTCACCATTTGCTGACCAACGCCTTCATTGTCTAGGATTATGTGGCAACTCGATGGTACCGTGCACCTGAACTCTGTGGTTCTTTTTCCTCCAAGGCACGTGTATACATGTTACTTTTGATTTTCCCCTGTGAAATTGATTATCTGTTCTGCTTTTGGTAGCCAGTTTATATATCTTGCTTATAGCTCTTTTAGTGTTTTAATTTCTTTCATCTTATCTTTTTTCCTTTAGGATTGTGTTTTCTTATTTAGTGCATATAGGCTAACGTTTTCTTCTCCTTATCAATCTTGTTTTGTATGGTTGGATGCTACTTGAGAATTGAAAGATAGAAACTCCATACCTACTTCGGCAATAACTGTGGAAATAAACTGACTGAACTGTGTAAAAGACCAAATGCGATACCCATTTCTTGATCATTCACTTGCTGACCTGTTTCCATCTAGTTCCTGTAACTTGGTAAAAAAATCCCATTAAATATGCCAATTTCATTGCAGGCCTTAATAAATTTGTCATCGATCCAAGCTTCATGCTTCTTTGTATGTGTTTAATGGAAATTGACCCATTCGCTGGTGGTTTGTTATGGGCCGTATGACATTACCTGAACACTTCCGGTAAACTTACCTTGAACTGTTTAATTAAGAAATCATCAGTAGTCTTCTGCTATTGGATTTGTCAAACAAAAGAATTCCTCACTAATTTCTTAAACTTTCTGCTTACTCTATTAACCTGGAGTAACAGTCTTCTTCTCGTTGTCCTTTTCTTTATCTGTTATGCTCATTACCTTCACCCTACTAGCTATCGATTCAAAGCTGTTTCTGAAACCTTTAACTGGACAAGTGAGTCATGCACGTCTAATTGATGTAGGCAGAGGCAGAGGTTGGGGCTGCAAGTTTAAATTAAGAAAGAAACATAGGTTTAATAAGTCGATTTAGTCATATATTGTCCTGCATCACTTGTTCACTTAACTATGGTTGCTTCTGCAAACATAAGAAAATTTAGTTCTGCGTGCCCCTTTTTTTATTTGTCCTTTTTGGCATATGTATATCTCATGAATTTTTTTTTCTTATAATATTTCCTTTGCAGCATTAACATCAATTCAAAGTTTCACTTATGGCACGTGTTGACCTTTCTAACCGTTATAGTTTACACAAGGCATAAATTGCCCAGTCACTTTCATGAATTTATGGGCTATCTAAAGATATATTATAGATAAATTCTTGCATTTGTTTGTTTCTTTTTTCCTCATTCCCTTGCCTATTTTTCTCTTTATCCTTATTTCTCCATTCTTATCACTACTTCATTCTCTTCTCTTGTTTAATGATTGTGGCTGGCATATATTCTTTACATTGTGGAACCGGGATTTATTCTGCCCTAGTGTTACTGCTGCTGACGCATTCACATTATGCCACAAAGAGCTGATGCCCGTGCGGTTACACACTTTCAGATATACCAGTGATTATTGCTATTTTTGGGGGAGTGTTAGATTGCTTATTGTGATTATTGCTATTTTTGTAGTGGGCATTTTTCTGTCATTAGTTAGCAATTCCTTTCAGTATTAATTAACAGTGTACAGAGCTTAATTTCTTCATCAATGAGTTTAACCTCATTTCGGATCTGGACCTAACTTAATATTTTGGTCATTGTTTTTATTCTTCTGCAGTACACTCCTGCCATTGATATTTGGAGCATAGGATGTATATTTGCAGAGTTACTGATGGGAAGACCGTTGTTTCCTGAAACCATTGCACGGGTTTGTCACATTAGCCTGAACTTGTTTGAAAAATGAAGCTATTACAGTACAGTTCTTGCATTTTCTTATTTCCCTTTTTTCTACAATTATTATTGCCTTTGATCATGTCATAAAGAAAGGAGCTGAATACTTTTGACAAGTGATGAGGATTCATAAGGCAAGTCCTTTTGACGTTAAAACCAAGCATGAGGCAGAGAAAGTGGCAGTTGAATTACTTGCTGCAAGGTTAGAACATGGTTCTTGCGAAGACATACACTTTCGTATGTTTCTTTGATATCATATAAGATCACTCTTCTAGAGTTCTTTAAGCATACATGTCCCATTGCTATTGTGCATATATACATTAGTGCAAAGAATATTCTGGATATTGTGAGCACCTAATTACAACTATTTACATTTGTTAATGTATATTGTGTATCTTTGTATAAGTATACTGAAATCATCCATTTGAAAAGAAGGCTTTCAATTTTTATCTAGTTCTAGTTGCCACTTTGTAGTCTATATTTTGGGCTGAGATTGATATGTTCCTTCATTTGCTGAATCAACTTTGCAGGTGTTGGAGCAAAAGCAATTGCTGTGCAATCACCTTATGTTGCTCAAGTACAACTCTTGAGGGAGAGGCTTGATGAACTTCCAGAGTATGCTCTGTCTTCCTGTTCTTCAATGGCCTTTTATTTTGTCCTGTATTTGTTTTCTGTCTCTTCTATTGTGTGCAATTGCCAAGTTACAGGTATGTAGTTCTTGAATCTGCAGATATCTTTCTCCAAAGTTTCTTCTTTCAGTTTGATGCATCAGAAACATCGATAAGTGTTTGCATTCCAACCTGAAGTTCATGAATTTTAGTTCATAGAGTTTCCTCAAGCACATTAATTTTCTAAAGAACTGACAGTAAAGAAACAATCTGGTTATTGTCAAGATGAAGCATTCTCTTCTACCATATTGTTATACAATAAACACCAAAGAGCGAAGGCGGTATCTTGTACGTGCAACTTTCTTGTATGGAGACTTAGGAGATGAAGATGCATACCCCAAATTTGATCTCTATATAAATGCAACTAAGTGGTCGACCGTGACTATATTGGATGCTTCAAGAATCTATTACCATCAATTAGCTGAAATGATCTGAGCAGGATCAAGGAGGTGCATTTTTCCTATTAGCCATTGATTTGAGACGACAATTTTATGATATGGGGCTTCTATATCCAATTTTGTACAGCAGGCTATTGATTTTTGTTGGCAGAAGAACTCCTTATCCGTGTTTGTAAATACAAGAATTTCAGGCACTTTTTTTATTTATCCAAATCAATGTAAATAAGAATTATGCATTTGACCAATTTGATAATATATAATCTTCATGTTGTTGATGTATGTGTGAACAAGATTAGGATCTTACATCTCCTAATTATTAAAAATAATGATATATTAAAAATTGAAGAATTATTAAATAAATAAAATTCATAAATAATATTGAATAGTTTTTAAACAAATAATATTTAAAAATTGTATTTTAAAAATAATTTTTAAAATTAAAAATTATTAAATTAAAATGATTTTCAAAAAATGAAAAATATTGATAATTAAAAATATTAAAAACCGTCGCGGAAGACATTCTGCGACGTTTTCAAAACCGACGCGAAATACATTTCGCGACGTTTTTCTGCAAACGTCGCAGATTGTCCAAATTTTTAGTGACGTTTTTTAAAACGTCGCGAAATGTTGAATTTTCTGCGACGTTTTTTATAAAACGTCGCGGATACCCTTTACCTACTCTACATTTCGCGACGTTTTTAGTGACGTTTTTTTAAACATTGCAAATTTTCTTCTGCGACGTTTTATGAACTTTTGTGACGTTTTAAAAACGTTGCGAAATGCCTTCTTTTCTTGTAGTGATAGTTGGTGATACAGTTTCGCGTTGTGTGAGTTTGTCATCTTGTCAATCACTCTTTTTCTAGTTTTAGAGTTAAACGTAGCTTATGTAATGACTCTGTCATGTTTCTATTTCCAACATTTCATGTCTTGTTTTGTGCATGGTTGGATATGTTATACCGGATGAGAACGCAGTTTTAATATGTTGACTTAATATTATAATTTAAAATGATATAACTTGCAAATTTTGCAATTATATAAATTTGCATATATTTTATTTATAAAATAATTAATTAATTTAAAAACATAATATCTTATATTAAAAATTATTAAAATAATATATAATTAAAAAATAGAAATAGGATGATAAAATTAAACATATATTTTTTTAATTTTTATTACAAATCCCAAATAAACAAGTTTTTGTTTTCAATTTTTATATTTCAAATTTAAACCAAACAAGTTTTTCTTTTGAATAAAAAATAGAAACAAAAAGTAGACAAATAAAAGCTAAAAATCACCGCAGAAAAAAAGTGGAACAAGCGACCTTACTCATATTTAGAAGAGTTTGGAGCTCTAAAGTGGCAAACGGTTGAAATAGACGATAAGCTTTGAAGTTAAACATAGGTTTAGGATTCCATATACCATCATGTAAAATGTCTTCGGACAAAACCTACTGACAATTACGAGAAAAAACATAAGGTAACTGCATGGGAAGTAGCAGACAACATTTGGTGCGTCTTGATGGTTGAGTAGAGTAAATTTTTGTAGTGCTTGTTCATCGCCCCTTTGCGTTCATTATCTCCGAGAACACAGCAGCAGACATGAGTGCGTCAGACTTGTTACTACCAAAACTTTGGCCATCGCTGCTACTAGTTGTTGTCATTCCTCCAACTCGGGAATTGATTACAAATCCATTTGTTGTACTAAACAAATCATCACTATCATCACCAACTGAGGGGTCTTTCTGTGGACTTTCTTCATTTATCGACTCTACCTGCGTTTCAGACCTACCAAACTCAGCACTATCACCTGTTGTACTTTTCTGCAACCGTAACGCAAATTCAAGTCCCCAAACTACATCACACATTGACGGCCTTTCGACTCCCTTGTCCAACAGACAGCTGACTGTAACCTCGGAGAACTTTTTCAGACAATTTGGTTCGATCTTACAGTCCAAATGGGGATCAATGATCTCACTCAGAACTCCTTTGAGGTGACATTGCCTAAAACTCTCTGCCAAGCTTACTGGCTTCTGCGAACTGGTTTTGTTCACTGGTGGTTGGGCACATAACACCTCGCACAGCACCACACCAAATGAATACACATCTGATTTCTCAGTCAACCGTTGAAGACGATAGTATTCAGGATCCACGTACCCGAAACTGCCTTTCACCACCGTGCTAATATGGGTCTTTGTCATATTGGTCGGCCCTATTTTCGAAAGCCCAAAATCGGAGACCTTTGCCACCCATTTCTCATCCAACAAGATATTGGTCGTCTTTACATCACGATGAATAATGGTGTGGTTTGCTCCTGAGTGAAGGTACTGCAGGCCACGAGCAGCACCGATACAAATCTCTAGCCTCTGCTTCCAGGGAAGAGGTGGATTGTCGGTTTTGTAGAGATGATCACGCAGAGTGCCATGGGCCATGTAATCGTAGACAAGGATCATTTCTCCGTCTTCATAGCAATAGCCAATTAGAGAGACTAAGTGGAGGTGGCGAAGCTGAGAGAGCATTTCGATCTCTGTTTTGAACTCATTAGCTCCTTGTTGTGACTCTGGATTCAACCTCTTGATTGCAACAGGTGTAGCCCCGCCATCAATGAACCCCTTGTATACATTGCCAAAACCTCCAATTCCAATGATGAATACCTTATCAAAGTTGTTGGTGGCCGCTTTGATCTCAGCCAGAGAGAAGTGGTGACAGAGATCAGCAGGTAAAGATGATTTCTGGGTCTTGCTGGACTTGGTTGAAGTGAAAGAGAAAGGGCCAAGTTTTGAAGCTTTATAACTATAACGCGGGTCCTTAACTCTTAACCTTCTCCGGAAAACCAACAAAGCTAAAAGGCATAGCACTGAAATACCTGAAGCAGAACCGGCAATAATAGAAGCTAACCTAGTCCGGTTACTTTTAGACTTGGTTGGATCAGAAGTGGACTGGGCATCAATAGGTGGACTCATCGGAGGCAAGTCCGGGTTTGGTTCGCCGAGGTTGTCTGAACTGCTCAATTTGAAGATTTCAAGCCCATTAAGAATGACATCAGGATAATTAGTATTTCTCCATTCTTTTGGGTGCAACTTAACAGAGATATTCTGCACCTTCTCGCCTTCTTTGGCTCCTATCAAAACTAAGTAGTCCTGTTTCACAGGAACACCATTTCTTCGGCTCCAATAGATAACATCTGCATGAAGATCCGCAGCTTGATCGGCGATGAAGATCTCGAAAACTCTATCATTTTGTTCTAGAATCGGTGGCTGAAACTCGCAAAAATGAAGCCTAAGAAAATAGGAGAAGCCAGAATCAACCGGAAATTCCCAGGTAAGATTGTATTTCAAATTCATTTTTGAATCACCCATTGTCCTGGCAGTTCGATACACTAGGTCCGGAGCAGAATAACGTGTGAAATTATCGTACGTAAGTTGAATAGTATAGTTAGAAGGAGTAGCACCTGGTCGAGCATCGGTTACGTAATTATTGTCCATCAACCAAATTCGATACAGACCCGTATCATACTGTGGAGAAATGGAATTGCCTCCCACGTTCAGACGGTACATCAGCTCTAATGCATAGCTGCTATCTATGGCGAGTAGCTTCGAGTCGCCAACATAACGGATGCCCTCAGCGTTTGTAAAATTATAATATAGATTGTCAGGCATGGACACAACTTCGATCCCGTTAATGAACGCAAATGAGTCGGGCATATCAGGACTAGGAATAAAAGTTATGTTTAGCCTCTGGTGATCTTCGACATACAAGCAAAATTCTCGATGAAAGACTTCAGAGTCTTCAGCCCGAGCATGAAGCCCAGCGCTGAAGTTACTAAGAAGAGTAAACTTGTCAGCTTTGACAGTGAAGAAGGAGTTAGAGCTTTTGAAATGGAGATAAGAAGCTGGGTAGAAGTAGAGTCGCACAAACTTTGGGCCTGCAGTGACAGGGAATGAATAGGTGAACGGGAAAGTGGAGAGGCGGGCAGTTCCGTAGGGCACCGGATTCTCGGAAGTCGGTTGTTGGGCAGCTGTGGCTGTGACTGAGGCATTGTTTTGTTCAACAAGAAGCAATTTTGATCTTGTTTCGGCGGTCCAAGTCCGGCCAGCGATTATGCTGTCAATGTTTGAGCCACAATCAAGGGTTATGTTGTCAAGAGGAACATAAGGAAATGGCAGGTTGGCACTGGCAAGAAGGGTAAAGTGATAAAGGAGAGAGAAGAAGTACAGAGCAGTTAGAGGTGGCAGCATATTTAGAGACTAAAATTGTCTATCGATATTCTTCTTCACAAACAGCTGCGTTAAAGAGCCGATGAGCTTGAAAGTTGGAAGAGAACTACAACGAAGGAGTAAGGACAAGCAGCCTTACTGTTCTTAAGTAGTTAAATGCAATCAACGTAGGAGATGGTTAGAAAAGCAATGACTTATAAACGCGTAGAAGACATTTTGTAGTCATACATAAGGACTGGCGGCGACCCCGTGGAAGTGGACTTCTGTTTTTACCTTAAATCCCAGGAGACGTTCAATATAAACTTTAATTACGTAAATCATTTCCATATATAGAAGAGAGAACGGATACAAGACTAAAAGGCTGCATCAGGTGCTTTGTTTGATAGTTTCCGCCACAGTGCAAAGTTATTCTTACATTAAGCTTGAATCCGAACAGAGATCTATAAAGAAAAAGGGTGATCAAGTAAAGTTGGATACGTATTTTAGTTTTTGATTGAGACGATGGACATCATTAAAAAAAATCTACTTCACGTTTTAAGAAAGTTCCTTTGGCATTTATGTGATGTTAAAACAGGTTGTTATCACCTTCACGAATTCGAATTTGCATGAATTAATCCTCAAAAAAGGGAAATGAATTGCATAAAGCTTGTAATACATGAACTTAAAGACGAGCATGATATGAATTGGAATGTAAACTGGACCTTTGAAGTCGGTGGCAGTATTCATTTCAGTCTTGCAAGTTGCCTCATTTCCAAAATCTTTTTAATTTTCTTATTTTTTTGAAATTAACATTTCCTTTTCGTTTTTGAGATTTATACACATTCAAATAATTGGATATTATATAAATCACGCAATACTACTTGCATTTCCCTTTTCCCCATAAGATGTATTCAACGAATGGTCATCTTACATGTTGCTGCAAAAGGAAACCTTTTCATTAATGCTAGCGGTGGAATTCCTCCTCAAACTTTTATGAAATGTAAATAGATGTGCATTTCAGAAGAAGACTGTCGCTTCATGTCAGGTCTACACCAAGTAAAGCGCGGAAAGACCGACACCAGGAATAAATGCTGATAACGCCTGTACGTGTGTTTTCTTTTTATTTACTTTACGCGGTTTCTAATTTGCTTTGTGAATCATTGTAAAAGAGGTCGTTTATTATTTAATTTAGAATATAAGAATTTTGTGTTAAAAAATTAATAATTATTTAGTTTTTTATCAAAATTAATAATCATAAAAATTTATATAAGATCATTTTCTTACAACTTCACTTTGTATGACAAACAATTCTAACAAAAGGTTATGTTAGCTAAACAAATGACTTCTATGTTTTTACACCCATTGAGATAATGTTATTATTTAAAAACACTATCTAAATTGACAAAATGTGATTTCAATTTCTATACTACTAATATGAGATCATAAAATGT
>JANKOE010000204.1:16648611-16665392 GCA_026284465.1 Erythroxylum citrifolium
CATAATATATTATTAACAAATCATAATGTTAATACATGAATCACAAATGTTCATTGGCCTAGGGCACACTACTAACAAAGACAACATAACTTACACATGATTTTTATTAACTTCAAGAAGGCTTATGACAAGGTACCTAGGAAAATCATGTGGAGGTGTTTAGAAAGTAAGGGAGTTCCTACAACTTATATTCTAGTTATTAAGGGTATGTATGGAGATATAAAGACTAAGGTGAGAATGATAGGAGGAGATACAGATCAGTTTTCTATCGATATTGGGCTACACTAAGACTTCTCATTAAGTTCCTTTTTATTTGTAGTAGTGATGGATGTGCTCACTAAGAATATCTAAGGGGATATATCTTGATGTATGTTCATTACTGATGACATTGTTTTAATAGAAGAGAGAAAAGAGGTTATCAATGTCAAGCTAGAACTTTAGAGGGATACGTTAGAGTCAAAGGGTTTTAAATTAAGCAAAACTAAAACTGAGTACGTATAGTGCAACTTTTTGGGCTATAGGATGGCTTCCAATATGAAGATAAAGATTATTTTAAAAGTTATACCACAGAAAGAGTAATTTTAAGTATCTATGATCTATTATCCAAAGTAATAGAGAGATCGATGAGGACATTGTTCATCGTAGTAGATCAAGGTTGCTTAAATTGAGAAGTTTATCAAGATTTTTATGTGATAAGAACATACCATTTAAGCTCAAAGGTAAATTCTATTGTGTAGTGATTGGGCCGATGGGAGAGAATATTGGTACATCAAATAGGTATATAGTTATAAGTTAATTGTGGTAGAGATGAGGATGCTTTATTGGACATATAATCTTACTAAAAGAGATAAGGTCTAGAATGCAATAGTAAGAGACAAATTAAAGGTGGCTAATATTAATAAAAAAATTAAAAGGCACAAGTGTAGCACCCCCATTACCATAAAGTATGAACCGGAACACCCTAAGGACATTCCAGTACATAACCTATGATAATGGTGCGCTACGCTCAATCACAACATTCACTTAACATGACATCATCATTCTTTATTTCCTTATAAGACATCATAATGAAAAGCACCATATTTTAAAACCCAAATTTCTCCTTTCATTTCATAAAACCAAATATTTACATTGACAGTTTTCAATATCGTCCGAATGTGAACATCATCATATCCTAATACAAAATACACTACATGAAAGAGGAAATACACAAAAAGATCTATCTAATCTTCCAATCTCAACTGACCGACCTTTAAGCCGTTTCTTTTTTTCCCCAAAAGTACAAGACTATATTTCTTGTAGCGTCTCTTAGTAGCTAAAGTCGTCTCTCGGTCCTGAAAAATCAACGTTGCAATTTTGGTGAGTTTTGCGATCTCAATGAGGTAACCATCATCGATGGTTCACTCAATTTATGCAACACATCACACATATAACATATAATTCACATATTTTCATTTTGCATAAATTATCACATATCACATTCTCACTTAAGGGTAAGACAATTTTGCATTTCAAACAATCAGACATACTTATTAAAATGCATATGAAATGCTCATGTGACTTTTTTCTAATTATTACGTTGTTGTGACCGAATGCCTAAACTGTCCCATATCTATTGTGAATACCAAGCTCATTTATACTGTCCCTTATCCGTTGGGGATACAGGGGTCATTTTACATAGCCAGCCTTTGGCTCTTAATCACATTTGGAGCTTTAAGCTCGTTTTCGGTGGCTATTCAGGTCACAACTCTCATTATCTGATCATGCATTCATGTATAGATTGCATCTCTCATAATCAATCAATTATGTCAAGAAGCATTTAGTTCGTCACATTCACATACAAGTAGCACTTTAATATCACATTCATGCATGAAGTCTCAGACCTTCATTGTCTGGCATCAACATAATCAAATCACATTCATATCATCATTCAAAACACATTCTAAAGCAAACAATTATTTGCGTTAAACCATCTAGGTTACTCACAGTTTGCTCCCGAAGAAATTGCCTCGAAGTTTTAGCAACGTCTGGATGTTGCCGTTCCAATTGCTCCTCTATATCAAGCAATATACACATATCACACTTTTGCACTATTATAAATGTTTGTTAATGCACGTGTATGTATCATGTGTATGTAGGGTTTATGACAATCCCAGGTATTTCTTCATTATTCTCATCACAAAATCAATCCAATATCAAAACTCACTTAAGTATCATGTGTATGTAGGGTTTGTACCTCAAATAAACACTTTGAATATAATTTCATAACCCAATGAATCACTTCAGATTTTTCTAAAAACTAACTTTCGGGTCTACTATTCTTGATCATTTAGACAATGAAAATTAAGTAATTTGGCAATACTTTCTTCTAGAAAATTGTTCTCCTATCTCTTAAGTTTCTAATGACACCAATATCATTAAATTTGGTTTAGTAATCTGAAAGTTATACCCCAAATATTTTCGGACTGTTCTTATACTGGAACAGTGCCCTATACTCAACTTTCATCCAAAAGTTGAAATTCTTAGAGACTGAATTAAAATTTAATTTCTTCAGACAATTTGTATCCTTATGTCTCTAGTTGACTCCAAATCAAAAATTATTCCATTTGGATAACTACAAAACAAGATATTGTCAAAATACCGAAGCATATTTAAGCTGTGCAGGAAAGTTAGCCGCGGCGAACTTTTCCCGACAGGAAATCCTCGTAAAAAATCCTGCAAGTTGGCCACGACAAACTTTTCCCGAGAGAAAATTCTCGTAAAAATCCTACAAGTTGGCCATGGCGAAGCCTAGAGTTGGCCGCGATGAACTTTCACATAAAGTAGCAAACATGACTCATCTTTCAATTTTTCCAGATTTTACATCATCCACATCTTACTCCTAACACTTCTTATACAAAAATCACCCTTTTTACTTCATTTACTCTTCATTCTCAACTCCATTTCAACTCAATATCATTCACAAACAATTCATGATATATATATTTGATCATTAACCAAAAAACAGAGCATATACATTTACCCATTCATCATTGACTTTTCTGCACTCATTTAAACCCCTTTATGAAGATCATTCTACCTCAAAACATATCTATAACAATATGTGAATTATTACTCATCATACATATACAAAAAAAAAGACATTTACATAGGCTTTTCATCATCCATGACACACACATACAAACTCACATAATTAAGTCATCAATCTTACATTTATCATCATTCTAGTTTCATTTAACAATACCCATGAAGATTAACAAGCTACTTACTTGATTTAGCTCCAAAATCTTCAAAATCTCACTCAACCCCAGCTTCACACACAACCTACGATCATCATCCTGAAGGTCGGAAGGTTTGGGTTTTCTTATGGAAATGAAGAAGGTGACATGGTGGGAGTAGCAAGTGAAAGATGAGGGAGCTTTCAATTTTGGTGGAGGTTGTCAACCAAAATGAAATGAAAAAGATGAAGAAGCTTGAAGACAATGGAGAAAGTCACGTAGAAGAGACGAAAAGAGTAAAATGAAAGACATTAGAGTGCCTTGCAAAGAGGAACAACGTGAGAGAGAGGAGTGGTGAGTGGTAGTGACACTTGTCACCTCCCTATGGTCCCATTTGGACTCTTATTAATAACTAGTATATTTGTCTCCAATTTCTAATCCAATTGTCTCCTTATTTTAATTGACACTTGTCAATAAATCCCAAAGTAATTTATCAAAAATTTCCATTGCCAATCGACAGTAAATTTTACTACTATTTATCAATTATCTTGCCACTCGGTATTTTTCCTAGTCCAAAAATTACCCAAATTTTTAAAAATTATCCTAAAATTCACCAAAAATTCTAAATCACTAAGTACACTCTCCAAATCAGCTTTCAACATATAAAAACCATAATTCTCAATATAATCACATTTATAAACAATTATACCCGAAAATTGTCAATGAATACATGTACAATTATTTTCATGTGTAAAAATTCAATATTCAAGTGTATGTGCATATCATATAATGCATGAGCTTGAAATGCATTTTCTAATTTCTCAATAAGCTATAATATATATATTGTTCTAGCCTTAACGTGGGTATTGGAATGTTACAACAAGACTTACGTAGTTTAAACATGTTAAAAGGAGACATCTTGACGCTTTAGTAAGAAGATACGAGAGAATTATAATTAGGGACTGTAAAAGAAAAAAAGGAAGGCCTAAGAAGAATTGAGGAAAGGTGAGCAAGACTGATATGGCTATGGTGGAACTTACCAAATACGTGACCCTCAATAGAAAACTTTTCCATGCTAGGTTATATGTAAAAAATCTAGCATAAAGGTCATTATCATTTTCATAGTTCTTTTAAACATTTTCCTTCGAGACTTATGTCTTATTTTTATCCTAATCTTGTAATGTGTAATTCGTCCCCTTAGTATTTAGTATAAGCAATTTCGTACTAACCCTAAATATTTCTTGTAATGATGTGCTTGTTTTATTTATTTACTTTTCTTCTTTTTCGTTTATGTATTTGTTTACTTATTTTATCCTTTTTATTCTTTACCTTCTTATGTATTTATTGTATTACTCATTGTTTATATTTTATTTTCACGTAGTTTTTGTAATGTCTAATCTTATGTTTATTTTTACTTTTTATTACTTTATTATTCTAATATGTATCTTTTATTAAAATTTTATTATTAATAATATATATATACTATGAGTCTATAGAAAATATGCTCTCTACTAGTTAGTGTAAGATTGCATAATTTGAACCTCCCTAGACCCCGTATTCAGTGGGACTTGTATTGAATTGTTGTTTTGTTGTTATCGCCATCTTAGCTATCCTTAACATCTGCTAATAAATTTCTATGCATACGAGAAAGTGTTAAGATGAAGAACTTAATAATTGCCATTCTCGATAGAGAATCAAGAATTGAGCTATAAGTGCCTTATTTTATATTTGATATCATAATCAAAGCCAATCAATTTAGATAACTAATTTTGTTAAAATAACATCATAATTTTCTAGTCTAACAAATATAATAAACTTTAATGGTCTGTTTGAACAAGAAAACGATAGATTGTCAATAGTGTTATCGATGTTTAATATGCATCACCAACCTAAGGAGCGCCTTATATCCAACAGATGGAGATATTAAATTGATAATACATTACTCATATATACGAAGGTTTTACTATACACCAATATATGTTTCATATGTTAATTGAATGTTTTACTATACACCAATATATAAAATAGACCTAAAAATCCTAAATAAGGTTTAAAGATTTGATATGTTATTGAATCATTCGTATAACCAAAGAGCGTTACTAGGAATTCTTAATGTTTCTCGTATGTTTTAAACGCTTTGTATATTTTAAACATTATCTTGTGAATGACACCGTTATACACCATATCTGATGGTATGTAGCTCAAAGATCTAATTTTGGAAAGTAGTTGGTGACATGCAATTTTTTGAATAACTCTTCCATCAATGAAATTTAAAGCTTATATTTTCTAATACAATAGCTAAGGGCTCTATAATCAACACAAAAATGTTAGGGTTCTTCTTTTTTTTTATGAAAACAACTAAATTTTGATTAAAAATGCTATACTAAAGCAAAATGTACTATTGAACCTAAATATGGCACCCTTAGCCTATTGAAGAGCAATAACGTTGTTTCAAGGTGTATTGGTCTCATTAGAAATGGACATGTGGAACACGTTGTCTGATTTCTAAGGTTAGCTTGTTTGCATATATCCGTGAAGGTCCTATGAGAGGGAAGTTAAACAATAAATATCTAGCCTTAGCTATCTTAGTAAATTCTCTAGTTTTTGCTTTATATAATTGTTACTATCATTAACACTTTTAGTGCTCGCACAACAAATTGTCAAGTGTAATATCAAAAGTATACTTTAAAAAGACTAGGAATATAAAGGAATGATTATATATGACTCTGTATTACTAATTTAAGTATATATATACAAACATATATACATACATACAAATAAAACAAATAACATTTTAACTAACAAACTAATAACCAACTGATAATCACAAAATAAATAACTAACTAAAAGCTATTGATAACTAAAGATGGATTAGTATTTTTCCTTTAACACAACCCCACAAGATGTTGGTCAAAGGGACTGTAGAATGATGAAACTAAAGTTAAGGCAACAACTTAGCGTATTAACTAGCTACTCTAAAGAAGAAATGATACCAACTGTAAGTCCTTATTGACAATAAGATTGAAAACAAAATGAAACTCTCTTTTTTTACACGAGAAAGAAAACCAGGGAGACTAGCTCCAAGAATCTAATCCCCGACGTAGGGATCGAGGGTAAAGAGTTCCTCGCTGGTCCCGGTAAAGCTCATCCAAAAGGCTCCAGGGAGGCTTGCGCAGTAAATGAAGGCCCGGCGCCACGACCGTGGCTAGAGCTGCCAAATGATCGGCACAACGGTTCCCCTCTCGAGGCATGTGTGCCAAATGAACGTCCCAGTCTTTACATGAAACATAATATTTATTAATAACAAAACAACTTTAACATTGTCATACCAAATATAAGGCAGACAATAAAAGTGAACTCCTAAATCATATAACAATTGTGTCAATTATTTAAGTTAAATATAAACATTTGTTACATCATTGAACTCAGACTCTATAGAAAATATTACAACTGTCTATTGTTTTCTTGAATTCTAAGAAAGTAAATTTTTGATAAGAAAAATAAAATAGACACCCATTAATTTGCGATCATCAGGACAATCAGCCTATTCAACATCACTAAAGGTAACTAACTTATCCATATAACAGTTAGTGATAAAGAGATTTTGAAAAATGTTACCTTTTAAATAGTGCAAAATCCTTTTAAGTTTATGCAAGAATTCACAAAGTTTATTCACCATAAAGGATATGCTTAGCCTTATTAAAGTGACATATTAAAGACTACTACAAAATTGTCTAAATCAAGTAGTTTCCATATTCAACAATGGAGTTCTTTTTTCCTTTGTAAGTTCAGATCTACTTGTCATGAGAATGGAACACCACTTTCAATTAGTCATCACAACCTTTGTTAAAATGTTTGAGATATAGGATTTTTTAGATCAAAAAATACCAGTAGAGTGTGGTATCACTTTTATTATAAGAAAATAGTTCAGTTGCCCTAAATCACATAAAGAGAATTCTTTAAAGAGCAAAACAATAATTATGTTAACCACAGTTGTGTTACTTCCGGTAACCACTCTATGATCAACATAGACCAATAAAAAAATAAGTGAAATTACGTATGAATACAAAGAAAATCTGTATGAGAACCAACAAAACTAATACTAATCAAGTAATTTCTCAATTATTGGATCCATAGACTTGATGCTTGCTTGAGTCTATATAAAGATCTGTTCAATTTGCAGACATAATCCAGATGAATGCTATCAATAAATCCTTGAGGTTGGCCCATATATGGTATTTTCTTTAAATGGACATGTAAAAAGAAATGCATTAATAACATTAAGTTGACAAAACGACCATCCTCTAGAAATAGAAATAGATAAAACTAACATTATTATAACAATAGGACTAAATGTCTCATTAAAGCCTAGACCATGTTCTTTTACGTACCCATTGGCTACTAACCTAGATTTTAATCTTTCAATGGTAGCATATGCTTTTCTTTTAATTTTACAAACCCAATGATTGCCAACAATATTTCTAGATGGACGTGGGATAAGGTCCCATATATTATTTCTCTACAGTACCTAGATTTCAAGTTCCATAGCTTCACGCAAGTTTTATTTCTTATTTATATTGGTAAAGGAGGAAGGTTCATTAGTAATGAAAGCAAATGGATTGGATTTTTGTAAAAGATGTAAGGCAGCACATCTATATAATATAGGGGGATGAAGTTGCATAGAGTAGTTACATATGGGATGTGTTTGAGCACTGGAAGTAGGATAAGAAGGAGGATATGAGGTTGGTATAAGATTGTTAGAGATTGGTGAGATAGGATTTGTAAAAAGATTAAAATTACTTGAAGATATTGTAGGAACAGTTAGTTGTGTAGTGGAGAAGTAATTTGTAGTAAAAAAGAAGTCTTATTATTGGATTGGATAGGATGATTTGGTTGAAATCTCATAATTTATTAAAAAGGAAAAACCTTCTCATTAAATTATACATATCTAGCATAATAAAGTTTTCTTCAGTCCTTATTAAGACAATGATAACCATGATTAATAGTAAAGTAACCCATGAAAATACATTGCTTTAAATGAAAAGAAAACTTATTTTTATTATAGGGACGTAGTAGAAGATAAATGGCATACCCAATGAATCTAAGGAATAGATAATTTGGATGTCCAAGATGATCATGCCAATCATCTAATTTAACTAAAAAATCTTCAACATTCAAATTAGTTTGTTGTTATAGACTAGCACGTAGTTTGTTGTAAAGCCACAACTAATTTGTTCCTTGTAGCATTATATCCTCGGTAATATTTCTCAAGAAAATGGTTAGGATGAAATTTTAAAGAAGCAATTATTATCACAATAAAATTTTTGCACAAATAATAATGACTTAGTAACATTAAGAACATGGAAAATATTGTTCAAGGAAAATTCTTTTGAAGGAGAAAAAATGGAAGTGAAATTAACATGAGAAATATGTAACCCTGTACCATTACCAACAGTTAATTTTTCCTTAACCTTATACTCATTGGCAATATTTAAAGATGCCATATTGTTGTAATATGATGAATTGCTCCTGTTTAGGATGCCAAGGTTGACCTATCGTGGAATTGAAGTACTTCTTATCAAATGGTGTTGGAAGGAGAGCAAGATTTCCCTGAGGTCATGGATTATCATAGCTTCTTCCATTTAAATGACTATGTTGTGGAATAAAATTAACATTAAACTTGCGTCAACAATTAAGAATAGAATGATTTGTATAGCCAAAGATTTTTCACGTAACAGAGGATTATTGTTGACTTTGATAGGAATAAATTCCTTATCCATATCGTCCTTTAGTACTAATTTACCATGATCTCGTCCATAAATTCCATTTTGTTGTGACATATAGGATGATCAGTTGGAATTGCGAAATTTGCCTTTTGTGCTATATTGATAGTGAACAACTATATTTAATGTGCTTTAAGAAGTATTTCATAAGCAACCAACTGACTGTATAGATCATTAAAGGACACTACTTTAGGTTATTGTTGAACAATTATCTTTGTTGTGCTTTAAGAAGTAGGCAGATACTAATGTTGCCCAACAATTAATTAAATGAGGATATATCTCTTCAGTTAAATGAAACAAGAGTTTATCTTTGTTAAACTAAGAAATATATGATGGATTAATTTCAGGATGATTAGTTAAAGGGCTAACATGCTCTTTTGGTGGTATAGCTTCGATTGTATTAAGCATTCCCTGAAGATAATAGAAATTCAATAGTATAGAAAATTGTAATTTCTAAGGAATTTAATTCTTAAGAGTTAAGTTTGATACAAAAGGTTTGATTGAGTTATGTATTAGTTGTTGGAAAAAAGGGATTTTGAAGTGTTGGAGAAGTTATAGATATAGAAGTAGAAGATTGAGAGGAAGAAGAAGAAAAAGACGCAGGTGTATCCAGAGAATTAGCTATGATTAATAGCTTTGATATTAGCTTAGGAAATAATCATTGCTCCTTATTGTAGTAGTGAGTCAGGATCAAAGTGACGAGAATCTAGTAAAGGAGGAGAAGTAAGCTATTAAAAACTATTTGTAAGTATTGGATAATCATTGCTCCTTATTGTAGTAGTGACTCAGGATCAACTGGATCACGGATGGAGATAGATGCACGAAGTTTTTTTTCAATACAGTGTCAGCAAAAAGAAATATTAACGAAATCACCTCCATAAGAACTTAATCAGGGGAGATAATATATGGACAAGCTGAGATTTCTAAGGGTGCTATGGGATTTTTTCATAATCTTCTAGGAACAGAAGGGAAAGCCAGAGCTAATAGAAAGGATTATGCAATTTGTCTATGTTAAGATTCCTAAAGATGAAGCCAAAAATTTAACAAGACCTATCACTGATCAAGAAATAAAGGAAATAGTTTTTAAAATGAATGGAAAAAAGGTTCCAGGCCTAGATGGTTTGAATGAGATTTTCTACTAAAAGACATAGGAAAAACAAGGAAATTCATTAAAGAAGTTATGCATGAGCTCTTCAAAAAGGGAGTGTTACTCAAGGAGTTAAATAGATCCTTCTTATGTTTAATTCCTAAGATTCATAACCTTATAACTTGGGGTGATTTCAAACCTATTTCTTGCACTAATGTTTTCTATAAGATCAATGTGAAGGTCCTAGCAAATAGGTTGAAATTTATATTGCATTTCATCATTTATAAGAACCAGGGCGCATTCTTGAGTAATAGGAATATTGGTGATAATATTCTAATTTTTCAAGAGCTCTTACAAGGGTATACAAGAGGAAATACTCCACATAATTGTGCTATTAAAGAGGATTTTCAAAAAGCTTTCGATAGTATCAACTGGAGATTTATGTTACAGACTATAGAGGTTATGAAATTTCCCCAGATGTTTATCAAATGGATTCAGGAATGCATTACCATTGTTTCTTTTGGGATTCTAATTAATGGAAGTCCAACAAAGACATTTAAAGGCATAAAAGGACTAAGGCAAGGGTATTCTCTTTCCCCTTGCCTCTTTCTAATTTGCATGGATGTTCTCACCTTGTTGCTAAAACACAAAATCTCTACAGTCCCTAATTTCCAGTACCACTTCAAGTGTAAGCTGCTTTCTCTAACAAGTTTATGTTTTGCAGATGATCTTATCCTACTAAGCAAGGCTGATTTTCATTTAGTTTCTTTGCTGATGAGTACTCTACAAAGTTTTAAGGAGACATCTGGATTGAGTATTAACTTCCATAAAAGCTTCTTAATTTTGTCAAAAAGTGCAATACATCTATTTTGTCACAAGTCACTGGAATGAATAAACAAGATCCTCCTCTCCTATACTTGGGAATTCTTATCTCTTCAAGAAGATTAAGATATAAAGAATTTCAACCACTGATTGAAAAGATTAAAAAATGATTGGGTTTTAGACAAATAGAGCTCTCTCCTATGGAGGCAAGCTTTAACTCTTGAAGTATGTTATAATTTTAATGCAAACTTTCTAGTGCTCCCACATATTTTTATCTAAGGGATTGGTTAAAACTATGGAAAGAATGATGAAGCAATTCCTATGGAGAAAAGGATGAGGTGAGAAAGGAATAGCTAAAGTGAGCTGGAAGCAAATATGTTTATTAAAAAAAGTTGGCAGTTTGAGATTGGAGACAATTAGGAGAAGCAATAGATGTCTAATGCTAAGAATCTAGAGACTTTTAAGTGAAAAAGAGTCCTTGTGGATCAAATGGTTACACGACTATATATTAAAGGGTGGTAGTTTGTGGGAAACTAATCCAAAAGAAACTTACTTTTGGTTTCTCAACCAAATTCTTAAGTTGAGGGAAGAGATTCAATAATGGGTTACATGCAGAATAGGGGTAGGGGATAGGATTTCACTATAGTATGACAACTGGGTTAGTCAAGGGGCACTAATATATAACTAGATGGTAAGAGATCTTCTGGTTAGGTTCACAAAGAAAAATTAGTTAAATGAGCTAATTGTAAATGGAAACTGGTCTCTTTCCTTAGATGAGATGAGAATTTTTTCATTTCCATAATACAGGCACATTGATGGAGAAGATGCTTATCTGTGGAATGGTTTTTCTGTTTTACAATTAACCAATAGGAAAGAAAAAGAACCAATGTATGGGGAAGACACAAGAATAGAGTGATGCAAGCTAATTTGGAATGCTTTCAAGTCAAATGCTAGCTTTTTGCTTTGGTTAGTCATGCTGAATAGACTCAACACCCTGATTAGATTGAAGTTTCTATCCTCTTCTAAACAATATGTATTATGTAATTTGGAGGAAGATGATAAGAATAATTTGTTTTTCAATTGTGCATACTTTAAAGAAATGTGGCAGTATATTTCATCTTTATGTACACTTAGACGCAGACGCACCTAAAGCAGTCTAAGTGTCATCTTACAAGAGATATTGCAGATGCCTACCTCTAAACATGATAAGGAATACTATATGGAGGCAATTGCATCTTGTATCCAAGAGATATGGAAAGAGAGAAATAACAAAATATTTGTAGGGAAAGCTTGATGTCTATCTTCTCTCACTGAGCTCACAGTTGCAAGCATACGAGAGTAACTAATTATCCAGATGGAAAAGACATGTAGCAGAAGGTTGGTGGCTTCTTGGAGACTTTAAGCCTATCTTATTTGTTGATGGGGAGTGTTACATGATTTACAGAAATTGAGAAAGGTTTTGGGATTCCCAAGCCTCTCTTCTAACATGAGAGAGCTCCTGTAATGGGAATTCAAAACAAAAGGAAGAACAGAAGCAAATAAGTTAACCTACTCAATTAGACAATCAACAAAGAAGCAAATGTTACACAGAAGATGAATGCATGCAACCTAAGTAGATGCAGATTAACAATCAATCTTAAGGCAGTTAAGTACAAAACTACAAAAAGAGAGGATTTACCTTATGAGGCAACCGAAGGCTAAGGATTGGAGTCCAAATCCTATGATCTGTAGTTAAAGTCAGGATTAAGTCAGGACTAAGCAAAAAGAAACTTAGCCTCAACAAGAAGAATAAAGAAACTTAGTGTTACCTTGGCTAAGATCAACCGTTTACCATATATAGCTACCGCAACTACTCTAAGCTAAACTTCAAGCCTAGCAAAGTAAAACTATGATCAGATGGTTAATAAAAGAAATAATCGATTGATTCAAGTCAAAGATCTTGTTGGACCCCGAACTTTTCTTGGAAGTTAGAATTATGAAATGATATTAAATGAGGAATTGGTGGTGATTTATTCATGTACAAAGAAAAGGAAAATTCTTGAATGGTGAATGTAGTAAGTTGATGAAGAGTGAATAATTGAATTTGGCTTTTGATGATTATGAGATTCTTGAGTAAACTTGTATGTTTAAGGATACTATGAAATTTATGATGAATAAGTTAGTAGAAAATGAGTGGCCGAACTGAGGTCAAGAAATCACTCCCGTCTGCTTTTTGACTTTGAAGCTATTTTTTTAAAACAAAGCTTTAATTACATTTTTGGAGCAAACTTTATTGTTCATGTAGCTTTTTTGTGATTTGAATTTCCGAGACTTTAATGTATTGGGGCTAGAAATACCCACTAAAGCTTTGTAAGAATTCATATTTTGATATTAATGAAAGACCTTTGAGTTTTATTGTGATATTAAATGAACTTTGTCTTATATTAACTATAGTTATTATTTATATGTGAAATATTTGAAAAATAATATTAATAAGAATAAAGAAATAGTTATTATCTCAAAGTTATATTATTATTATTTTTCAGTAAAGGTTAATATAAAATTAAAATAAATATAATGCAATATATTGGAAGATTATTTATAACTTTAAAAATTATTTAAACTAATATTCAATTAACTGATAATCGCATCATACTAAAACTAAATCTATTACTAAATCCAATGTGTTATTCATGATATTAGTGAAGAGAGTCTTTTTTGTGACCAATTATACGTGCATAATAAAATTGACATCAATTAGATGTGCAGGATATACCGATAGTAAATTCACTAAAGAGTGGGTTTGGTAACTTGATACATTTTTTTTTTTTGAGCAAGGTAACTTGATACATTTGTATTGTTGAGAATAATAACCAAAAAAGGGGATTTAATTACCTTTTAAAGAATTTTTTTCCCATGAAACTATAAAATAGTGTTGCAAGTTTGAAAAGACAAATTTATTTTTATTGTAATAATATTGGTCATTTCAATGCACAAGTTACAACTCCCTTTGATACCGAAATTAACGTTTTAGTGAATGTTATGCTGTTGCCTGTTTATAAAAGAAATTGTACATTTGGCTTCCAGAGAATATCCATTGCCCCGGAAATAATAGATACAGCGAGCTCACGTGGCGAATCTGGATTAGTCGGTTACTTATGTGTGCCGAAAATCGGATGGTTTACACCAAAGAAAAAAAGGAAAAAAAAAAAGAACTGTCTTATTGTCCGTCCGTCAAAAAACAATAGGAATGGAACTTTTGCGTCCGGACAGGTCACATCATTTAAGAAACACCGGCCATAGGCAAAGAAATTTCATTACAGCCAACTGGACATTGTTACTTTCAACAGCCCAGCGATTTCGAATTTGCTTGTAACCACATAAATCCATACGAGTCAAAGCTGCTCCTGTTTATACACAACACTTTTTATCACTTCCGTCAAAATAACCATCCAACCACTCATGGAATCAACAACTATGGTCTCCTCCTCTTTCTTCCGATTCACCCTTCTCCTCTTTCTCTGTTGCCTCCCCTACCAAACTTCCTTAGTTCAGTCCGCGCTTCCTATAGAAGCTCTACCCACGAAATCCGGTTACCTTCCGGTTGATCCCACAAGCAACTCAGCCATTTTCTACACTTTCTATGAAGCACAGAACTCAACTTCACCTCTCCCAGAGACCCCACTTCTCATATGGCTTCAGGGTGGTCCTGGCTGTTCTTCCATGATTGGAAACTTCCTTGAACTCGGCCCTTACCGTGTTGTTGACCCTCAGAGACCAAACACGCATCAACTTCCTGATCTCCAACGCAACCCAGGTTCTTGGAACCGAATTTTCGGACTAGTTTTCCTGGATAATCCAGTAGGAGTCGGGTTCAGTATTGCCTCAAAACCTGACGATATACCTAGAGATCAACACTCTGTTGCTAGCCATCTTTTCGCGGCAATTAAAGGGTTTCTTGAACTGGACCCAGTTTTCAAGAATCGCCCACTTTACATCACCGGTGAAAGCTATGCAGGAAAGTACGTTCCTGCAATTGGGTATCACATTCTAAACGAGAACAAGAACTTTCCAGTATCAGAACAAGTGAACCTAAAAGGCGTTGCTATAGGTAACGGGATAACAGACCCAGTGACGCAAGTCCAAACACATGCCGCCAACGCTTACTATTCCGGCTTAATCAACGAGAGACAAAAGGGTAAATTGGAGGAAGTCCAAAGAAAGGCAGTGAGGTTGATCGAAATGGGCAAATGGACTGAGGCAACAGACACAAGAAACGAGGTGTTTGATATGCTAAGCAACTTCACAGGGCTGGCAACTTTGTTCGACTACACAAAAAAGGAACCTTACAAAACATACTTGGTAAGAAACCTTCTACAATCAAATGATGTGAAGAAGGGATTAGGAGCCAACGAATCCACGGTCTTCGACGACTGCAGCGACGTGGTGCAGGCGGCGTTGCATGGGGACGTAACGAAGAGCGTCAAGTACATGGTGGAGTTGTTGGTGGAGGAGAGCAAAGTGTTGTTGTACCAGGGACTTTTTGATCTTAGAGACAGTGCTGTTTCTGTGGAGGCATGGGTTAAGACGATGAAATGGGACGGTATAGAGAGGTTTTTAATGGCGGAGAGGAAGATATGGAAGGTAGAGGGTGAGCTTGCTGGTTACGTGCAAAAATGGGGGAGCTTGAGCCATGCGGTTGTGTTAGGAGCTGGGCATCTTGTGCCCGCCGACCAGTCGGTGAATTCTCAGGCTATGATTGAGAATTGGGTTTTGGACACAGGGGTCTTTGCCGACAAGCGAGTTACTTAACGAAACATTTGTTCCAATTGAATCATCCTTGTTTGGGACCTCTATTTTCTATCCACTCAATTTCGTGACAAGAGGTTGAATTAAATAACTTTTAAATTATAACAAGGTTGAAATTGCATTTTAGGCCAAATTTGACATTTAACAATATATAAAAAGATATTTAAAATCGTCATAATTTCAGTAATTGCGCTCATATAGATGATTCTTTTTATATTCTTTTTTATATCTATACATGAACACTCCCATATTTCTTTTGCAATGTGGCCAGAAACATCAGTCAGTGAGAATATATCGACAAGAAAAATACAGTAAATGGAATCGAGATCAGAATAGCAGCAAAAAAAAGATTTGGCATTATAGGTTTGGCCCATGGAGTACAAGAGAAGTCACAAACTACACTGTCTCGGCCTGAAAAATGGAGTTCAATTTTATGGTATTTTATTGTGTCTAGTAAATCTCAGCTATTTATTTATGCGGGTCTTACGTTTATTTATGTGGAACTTGCATAAATGAATGGCTGAGATTCACTGGACATAATAAGACACCATAAAAATTAGACAGAGGATCTTAGTCGTGAAAAATGACCCTCGCTCAAAACTCATGCATCTTTTTTTCAGTATCACACGACTCAAGTTAGGCCATCTCCAAATGTATTTCGGGTTCACAAGAATGGCTATTACCCCTTTACCAGATTTCAGAGCACGATGTCCGGTATTTTCACCGCATTCTACAAAGTCAGGGACTTAAACAGGCATATACAAATAGAACATAGTCAAGAACAAATAAAAAAGAAAAGAAAAGAAAAAAGCTGTGTTGGAGAAAAGACAGACAGAGAAAGAATTCTACTAAAGAAAAGAGTGGGAGAAGAGTCGTCGCAAAAAAAAAAGTGAGAAGAAAAAGAAATTAAGAGGCTTTGGTTGGTTTACTTTCGAAAAATTCTCTAATTTTTTAATTTTTTTTTCATAAAATAGAAAATAATTAAAAAATATGTTTATTAATAAAAAAATATATCAATTTTTCAAGAAAAGCGTGTTTTCTATTTTTCGAATTTTTTAGGAAACTAGAAAACTACTTTTAATA
>JANKOE010000204.1:16670101-16684011 GCA_026284465.1 Erythroxylum citrifolium
AGAGAAGAGAGAGTGAGATTATCAGCAGAGTAGAGATTGGCAATACGAGTGACAATCTAACGACATTATCATAGAGTCAAATCCACGCATTTAGACAGATCTAAACAGCAAAATCAATTTGAGAAGAAAAGAAGATGAAATGATGTCAAATGTAAGTCTAAAAAGACATAGAACCAGCCGAAAAAGAAGATGGAATGGAACAGCCAGAGGAGCCTGAAGACAGGGGGGAAGTTGGTACAGAGATGGGATGTCTTGAAAAGGAGAGAGCTTTCTGGGAATGCCGTAATCAGAATGTCTTGAAAAGGAGAGAGCTTTCCAGATCTTGACAAAAACTTACTTGGGAGAAGAAGAGTGGATGCTTGCGAGAGTGAAGCCCGACGAGAGAAGAAGAGTGGACGTCCGACACAGAGAACCGACGAGCCTTCTACCAGCGTGAGGAAAAGAGGGGTTGTCGGAGGCGAAGCCGTCGGAGATGGACAGACAATGACGAAGGAGAGGGGTATTTTCGGATCCACCGAGTTTCGTTGTTCGGAGTCAGAGACAGAAAGCATATGTCCGTCGGTTTTGGAATGGACATTATATTTCTGACTCTGTACACCGGAAGCAGATGACAGAATGGGGGAGTCGACAACCAAACACGCACGGATGACAGGATTTTAATGTCCTGTCCACTGTCCCCACTCACGGGGACAGTAACCAAACGGGGGAAAGTCTATGTTAGTCTTTCTTCGCCGTCAATAAAGGATCGATTATATAAGGGAGACTAACCAAGTCAAGAATAAATCGAATTCAAAGTCTATGCTTTTGTCAGGCTCGAGGACTGAAATATGATAAATCAAAATCAACAAGGAGCGCTAGTACCTTCTTGGTCCCTTCCTAATCGCCTTTATTGATTTTGTATTATCTCATTGCAATCATTCACTTCAATAATATATGTCAATTTGTTTGGAGCACGATAGCTTTGCTTTTAAATTCTATTGTAATTAGGTCAGTTCTCCGTAATTAAAACATGTCTTAACGTATTTTGTTTCAAGGAAGACTTAGCTTACAACACAAAAGTAGTGGTGTGGCCTGGATTAATTATTAAACGGGTTAAATTCCTTCTCAAAATGGAGGAATATATAGTGATAAATTCCAATCTTAGTTTGATAATTTAAATACTAATTTACCATGTTCAATTTCATCATTAGAATCTCTACTCATTAAATTACTTTAGACTAACATCCATCTAATGCTTTTGAAAAATATATTATAACTTTAATGAGCATATAAAGATGTAAATATATATTTTTTGTCACAATCTACCTTATCTTAACTCCAGCTAAGGCGATATTTCATTAAAAAAAAAACAAATTTACATGCACAAAAATAGTTTTTCTAGTTTAAATATTCAAATATGAATGTAATTTATCATCACATCTTATTTGCTTAGAAAAATAATACTTAAAAACCTTGACATAAGTTATTACTATTATATTATCCAATCTAAAGTGTACTTTGAAAAACAGAATTGTACGAATTGTTTTAACCAAATAGTCTCTTACACTGCAATGTTGAATACAATATACTATTACTTTATAATGAATGACATCACAAATTTGCTTTTTGTTCCACTACAATGTGACATTACTTCTACTTATAAAGGCATAGCCGAGATTATATTTTGCTTATATGTATTTAAAGATCAACCAACATCACTTTGAGAATCCTTTTAACTATTTGCCAATATGTAACATCAAAATTAATTTTATATCTACTGATTATTAAGAATGTCAAAGTTCGGGCTAGGGCCGTGGCCCGAGCCGAGCAGCCAGTCTGTGGCTCGTGGCTTACCCAAAGCCACAAACAAAATGATATTGTTTTGTTTGTTGCAAAACCATATCATTTTGTTCATGCCTAAAATATTTCCTCCACTAACAAAACGACGTTATTTTGCTTTAAGAGTAAAATAACGTTGTTTAAGATATAAGGCAGTTAATAACACACGAGGCAAAAAGATTTCGTTTTCTTGCAAGCAAAAACGACGTCTTTTTCCCTCTCATTAAACGAAAGCCACCCAGCCCAGCTGCCTCCCTCCCTTGCACGCTCGCCCCTCAGCCTCCTGCCTGCCTCCATCTCCCTTCGTCCCCCCAACCTCTCACTGACAATCTTACCCAGTGACCAAGTTGCTTTCACAATTTGACCCTCACTCACACAATACTTTTCACTTCTCTGTTCTTCTTCTTCGTTTCACTTTCTTCCTTCGTTCTTCTTCTTTGTATATCATCTGTCGTGGCAACGTCGAAGGTAATCTCTCGTTCTCTCTTTGTCAATTAGGTTTTTTTAGTTGTTTTGAGATGTGATGTGGCTAATTTGAGAATCTTATATGTTAATATTGGGAATATGAGATAATGCTTATAATGTGTTTGATAAAATGCCGCAGATATTAATGTGTTTGGTTTCACACTTCAAACCATCTTTCTTGCTATGTTAGTATTTTAATCTTCTGTTTCTATTAACCCTAGGTTAGTATTATCAGTCTATACTTCTTTCGACTTGGCTTTCGAGATCAGCAGTATATATTCCCAATGCTCCTTATATCCTTCAAACTTATTTATATTCAATCTTTTTACTCTGGTAAGTTATTCTACTTTTCTACGTTTCACATTTCAAATACCTATTCAAAGTCATTGGAGCTTGTAAACTGTATATTGCAGTGTGAAAGAGAATGTTGTATACATATTTAAGGATTATAGTTTGAACAACAAAATTTGACTAGTATTAATATTACTGTAATAATCATAAGTTGAAAACAAGTTGTTTATCATGACTAGGAGTGATACGAAAGGTACTCTGTCTTTGGATGTTTTGTACATCTAAAAGGATGAATAGAGGATATTTAAGATTGAAACAAAAGAAAAAAGATTAATGCTTTCGTAAATATGGAGATTTAAGTAAGCCTCTAGGTCACATGATAAATGGACAGTTGCTTTACTCATCCTATTATTGACAACATTATAAGATTTGCATCAGTTATTAGATAACTGACAGTAGCAATAATGTGCATGGGTGTATGAAGTTAATCTTGAGAAACTTATATCATATTTGTAGATACAACCTGTGACTAAAGGTCAAGAAATTGAATAACAAACTTAATTTAAAATAAAATATCTTAAACTATTTTATTAATCTCTAGTTATCATTCTGAATGTTGCATTGGACATAAAACACATCAACTGCATCGAATCACTACTGCTCTATTTACCCTCTCTTAAGATCATTTTAAGGCTTCTAAATTCCCTTAATTGCAATACTTCTGTGATGTTACAAACTCCAATCATCATTCCAATCTTGTTAAATGAAGTTATCTTCAAGGTGTTTGTGTGTGTGTGTGTATGTATATGTTGTGCTACAATGGACAAATTTTATACCACCATCCTCTGCCAAATCTTATAAAAAGTTATGTCTTAACATGGATATCTTTTGTCATTCCATAAACAAACAAATGATCTTTTGAAAGTTTAATGGCTGAAGAATATACATTAGTGTTACTTCCTTCTACTCCATTCCCAGCTTTGTGACTACTTTTCTCATCCATTTCATTTGGCAAGAATAAAAAGTGGCAGTCACATATTTTGCTTTTATTAGTGAAAGAGTCACTATAGGTTGCTTTTTTGAACTCCAAGGAACTTTCTTTAATCCTAGATTGAAATATAATCTTAAGTATTCTTTATGACATCTAAATTTCGTACGAATTCACTGTATATATCTAATCAACCTACCTTTATCACCTTTCTTATAAAGTAAACCATAACTGATGCAATATCTTATAATGTGCATGTGAGTATGAAGTTAATGCCTTTATCATCTTTGTATTAATTCTTTAAATATCAACCTAACTTACTTGGACATTCTAGCATATCCAAAGTTTGGACATTCTTTGATTTTATTGAAAATCTTGTTTTATATGGAATATTTTAACTAGAATGTAGGCAAAGTATTTTGATTAAGAATGTGTCATTTCCTAATACATTCTTATTTCTAACCTCAAGTATATATATGTTTCTTGTCAGATAGATGAGTATATTCCTTTAGTTGAGAGTTCTAATGTAGTATCGAAGGTAGAAGTGGAAACTTCCATTCCGACACCAAGTGAGGATAAAAGTTCAATTAGAAAAGTTAGTCAACATTAAGTAAATTTTGGAATCACTTTAAGAAGATTATATCGACCGACGGAATTGAAAAAACAGAGTGCAATTATTATCAAAAGTTGCATTCAAGTGGTTCGAAAGGTGGAACATCTCATTTAAAGAGACATACATAATCATTTACTAGAAGGAAGATGGTTTTAAGAGGTCAAACATTTTTGACCCCTAACCTTATGAAAGGAAAAAATGAAATAACCGTAACAACTTTTGATAACCATAGATCAAGAATTTTGATGGCTAATATGGTTATTGGAGATGAGCAACCATTTTAAGGTTCCAAGTTGTAATACATTGAGGAATGATGTTTTCAAAATTTATGAGGACAAGAAGAGAGAAACATTAAGAGCATTGCCGAGTGCTCAAGGATGAATTGCCATAACAACGGACATGTAGACAACCGATAACCAAAAAAAGGATTACATGGTTGTGAGGACACATTATATTGATAATGATTGGAAGTTATGCAATAGACTTTTGAGGTGATTTATATTCTTTAATATTTTTATCATTTACTTGTTTTCATTATTGTAAGAATTTATGATTCATGTTGGTATGCTTTTTCATGATAGGTTCATTATGTGTCGACAACGCATTCAAGTGAAAAATTGGTAAACATGTTGAAAAATTGTTTGATGAATTTGAACATCGACAACAAAGTATCCTCCATTACAGTCAATAATTGTAGCATACATGATGCTATGATTGAGAAGTTGAAGGGTAAGATGCAGGTTGGGAGCTTATTGGCTGGAGGTAAGTTATTTCATTTACGCATATTCTTAACTTGATTGTGAAGGTTGGGTTGGAGACAATAAAGGAAGCAATAGTGTGTATTCAGAATAGTGTTTTATATTGGAGTGCAACTCCTGAAAAGGTTGAAACTTTCAAAGATAGTGTACAAATTTTATGCATTCCAAATTCAAAGAAGTTGGTTTTAGATTGTCTTAATAGATGGAACTCAACCTTTAAGATGTTGGAGTCGACAATCCCATATGCTCAGCTATTTATTAGACTAGCCGAAAGGGATTCTTAGTATACCTACGTACCATCAGAGGATCAGTGGGACTTGGCTAGAGAACTTTGTGTGAAGTCGAAATTATTCAATAATTGGACTGAATTATTCTCAAGAACAAAATATCCAACTTCGCATCGTATCTTTAGCATTATGTCAAACATAAACATATTTTATAATTGTGGATGTTTGACTCTAATGCAGTGATTCGGACTATGGCGGAGCGAATGGCAGAGAAGTTTAATTCTTATTAGTCTAAGGTTGGAGATATTGTTGTAGTATTATATGTGTTAGACCCGAGATATAAGACGGACGAGGTTGAATATATTTATAATGTGTTGTCCACTGGTGAAGGTCAAGAGTGTTTACATACCATGAAACAATTATGATATCAATTGTTTAATGATTATGAAGTCATAATGCAAAAAACTCATGATGGGAATCTTAGTAGTGCTGCAGGCAGTTCAACTTCGACTTCAGTTTCAAGTTTGACCTTTTCTTCTGAACCATTATTGAAAGATTCTCTTTCAAAAAAGGGATATAATTTCTTACAATACGATGGAGTTAGATAATATTTTTTTGCAAGTTGTGTTCCTAAAACTAAAGGTGCGTCGTTCAATATATTGTCATGGTGGAAGACGTCTGCACATAATTATCCGATCTTGCAAGTCATTGCACGGGACTTGTTAGCTATTCCATCATCCACCGTTGCTTCAGAGTCTGCATTTAGTACTAGTGGTCGAGTCATTACTCCTCATCATGGTCGACTTCATTATCGCACTGTGGAAGCCCTTATGTGTGCTCAAAGTTGGTTAAGTAATGAAGATATTGACGGTAAATTCTTTTCTTTTTAATATATTTATTTTATCTACCTTTATATTATCTTACCTAATATTGAGTTTTTTATTTTCCTACAGCCACAGGTATTAATGCGAAGGGTACTAGTGAAATTAATTGGCCAATTAAAGGTTATTTTGATCAAATATATAAAGATGAAGATATTTTTAAATTTCTTTTTATATAATATTACATAACTAAATATTCTTTTTATTTTAATATTATATTACTAAATATAATGTTTGTATATATAAATGATTGGATCTAAACTGTTGACGATCTTACCTACTAGTACAATTAGTTAATTAGATGATGCTCTCTTAGTCTCCACTCTCCAGTCTATTCAGCATGATATTATCTTAATTTTGTAAATTGTATCATTTCCCATAAAATGATTTAAATAATCATTCGTGTATAGCAAAATTTTCTATAGTTAATGAATTTGGTTTTATCAATTCTCTCTTATAATAATTAATAAATTATTTAAGTAAATTTAAAATTCATAATTAATTGAATTGAAATTCTTAAATATAACTATTAACTTAATGACTTTTCATACAAATTTCTAATCAATTAAATTAAAATTCCTAATTAATCATACTAATAAATACATCTCAAGATTTTAATTTTTAAATGTATTTTTTCATTAATCATATGTAAATGTATGTTTCGCACTTCAATCTAAACCTGACTTAATGACTTTTAACATAAATTGTGTTAATATTTAGCTCATTATACCTAAAATATTAATTAAAACATTAAGAAGTTAGTGATGTTACACTTTCATTTAATGACTTATAGTTTTTATTCAAATGAAATATTAAGTGGTTTAAAAAAAGATATTTTTTTTTTGTAATTTAATATGCAATAAATTAATAACTTTATTATATCATAATTATATGTTGTTATAATTTAAAGTTATGAGATAATATATATATTAAAAAGAAAAAGGTGAAAATTTTATAAATTTTATGAAATATGGTATGCTTATAACACTCTAAGGACGAGAAGGATTTAAAGTTAAACTTATATCAAATTTTCGAGTAAGAAATTACTGTTAATAAACTTTTAATTAGAATGACTTAGGAATGAATCTTCTAATATTAAAATTTAGAAAGAAGATAAAAATTATGAATATAAATTTAGATTAATTAGAATATAATGATTTTAGAAAAAAAGTAAAAAGAAATTTTTTTGAAAGTAATAAAAAATAATAATTTAAAAGTATTTATAAAATCTATTATAGTTTTAATAAAATAATAGCTATTCTTAATATAATATACTATACGTATTTGTTTTTATAACTCAATTACTTATATATTCTTTTGGAATTGATACATTATGATTAATAAAGTGATTAATTCATTTTAAGATTAATATAAATACATATATGCATGATGTACATATTGTCTAAATATGAAAAACAAAATAAAAAAGTTTAAATGCATTAAGATTAATCATCATATTAATTAATTTCTTTTAATATGTGTAATAAAAATATAACTTTTACAATGATTATTTAATAATAGATATAATATGTAAAGACAATAATATTTATACAACTATACAAGTAAAAAAAATCAACAATAACTAAAAGTACAACAACTACATCAATTAAGAGTTTTTATACATAATTTATAAAAACATTAAAAGTTTGAAAATATCATATTATAAACTTAATAAACATATTTTTTAAAAATCATATTAAAAATAAATATAATAATTTATTAAATATGTAAAAATAATATTTGAAATAAATTCATTATACTCAGATAATAACTTTTTTACACTTACATTATAATTAATTGTTATAATAAAATTACAAAATTAAAATTAAATTCACTTGTTTGTAGGGAATAATTATGAAAACATTATCATTGCTATATAATTTTTTTAAAATATTGGTTTGTATTTTATATAAATATTTTTGTATAATTTATAGGTAATTTCATGTTACAGTTTACTATAAATGGTTATGCTATAATTTATATTTTATGAATTTTAAACAATACAACAACAATTTTTTCAAATTCTCTTAAAATAAATATATAAATAATTTTAAAAATATATTAAACGATCGGGCCAAGTGAGGCCTGACGGGCTGCTTGTGGCTCGGCGAGCCTCTGGGGCCGGTTGACCTTGGCCCGCCCACTGGCCACGAGTCGAATCATTCTGGCCCGCCCAAAAAAAATTTTGCCAGACCAGGCTAGGCCCGTTGACAAGCCTACTGATTATCTAACAACATAGCATACATTTGGTCAAGTACACATCATAGTGGGATGATATAGAGATGTTCTCTCTCTTTGACTTTCGTCCCTAACATCTGGCAACCTTACACCCTCCCTCTCTAATAGCCAACTACATTAACCTCCTAAATAACGACTAAAACCTGCCTCCCAACTACCCGATCAACATGACGTCTTGAACAACTGAATGGATCATGCAAACCAACCCTATCCCTAATCTATTTAAAATAACGTTAAACTTGATTCCCCTTTGAATGGAGCCTCAGACAATAAGGAGACCAGCAAGATTCAGGATTTTAGTGATATAAAAACAACTTGGTCTTCGGTTATGGGTGACTTAGGTAGTCTAAAAAAGCTTAGGTATGTGGAATCTAACTACGACAAACCTATATAGGCTCTAATGGAAATAATACTGATGGGTGCTAGGAAGTGGAGTTCCTCAGTTTTGGGTTTTTTTTCTAGAGAAAAGATTAGGGTTCCTAATGGTGAGTATACGGGCAAATGCAATATGGAAAAACTAGGGCTGGTGAGTCTAATGGTGAATAAAGATGAGTTATTTCTATTTATATTCAACTCAAAGGAAAATGCACAGAGGGTTGTACAAGTTGGTCCTTGTCATATATAGGACTACCCAATCTTACTGAAAAAATGGCATATAAGAGTAACAATGGATAGGAATAAGTTTGACACAGTTCCTCTATGGGTGAACTTCCATAAGGTTCCCCTTGAGTATTGGTCAACTGAAGGAATAATTTACATTGCTAGTAAGGTAGGGAAGCTTATAGAAATGGATGAAAATACTACACTAATGAGAAGGATAGGCTTCGCTAAGGTATGTCTAGATGTTCATAATAAAATTACCTGAAGAGTTGAGAATTATGAAACTACATGATGATAGGAAGTTTGTAAAGGATACCCTGAGAATCTCATACATGTGGAAGCCTAAAATAAAAGAGGCAAAACATGGATGGATAAGGAAAGAAGCTAAAGAAGCAACAAGGGATGGTGAAGTTGAAGGGATCAAGTTGGAAGAGATACAAATAGAAAATCCAGCAGAATAAAGGGAAACTCAAGATGGGAGTAGGGATGAGTTATCTGAAAAGGAGGTTTCTATAGTAGAAAAATTGGAAGATGGAAGTGGAAACAAAGAAGAGTTACCTAAGAAGGAGATCCTTATTGCAGATAGTCAAACTGAGGAGGGTGGACTTAAAAATCAACTTGTGTGTAGCAGGTAACCAATGATGGAGAAAGGAAAAACATCAGGATCAGAGTCTATCATATCTGGCTTATCTCTTGGTAGAGGTAGGAAATCTAAAAGAAGAAGATCGGGTAAAAAAAAGATCATGAATAACTTTGTTATTTGGAATGTTAGGGGCTTTAATAGTATTAATAAGCAACTTGTAGTTAGGTAGTTTATAAGGAGCAATAACGCAGATTTTTTTGGTTTGTTGGAAACCAAAATAAAACAGGAACAACTACAAAGATGACTGTGTTTTTTTGCAATGAGTGGAAAGTGATATCTAATCACACGTCATGCTTACGGAATAGTGGTGGTTGGCTATGATTCATCAAGGCTAGAACTGATTAGTTGGTACTGCACTGATTAGGTGATACACTATGAATTAAGGATCTTAAAGAATGACAGGAGGCTATCTATTTTGACATTATATGCTACAAATCATATTTTTCAAAGGAAACCATTATAGGAGGCTTTGACTAGGAAAAGTTGCAATATGACAATATCTAATAACTAAAGGAGGGATTGAAGCTGCGAGTGGAAGGTAAAAAAGGTTATAAATTTACAATGAAACTGAAATATGTTAAAGATCAATTGAAAGCCCTCAGCAAAAACAATGTAGTACCAGGACCTAAGGAGAAGGGGGAGGCATTGAAGGCTCTACAACAGTGTCAAAGAAGAATAATGCAAGAACCAAAAAACCAAAATTTAAGGGTAAAGGAGGCTGAGATGATCAAAAGATACAATAGTATGTTGGAAAACTATAAAAGCCTAATGAGACAAAAATCTAGAATGTTATAGATGAAAGAAGGGGAGAGGTGTACCAAGCATTATCTAAATTCAATCAAAGCTAGGAGGAACAAGAATAATATCTAGTTTTTGGAAGATGGAAATGGAACAAAATTTCAGGGTCAAGGGAACATTAAGAGAGTTATATTTGATTACTTCAGAAATTAGTTTGGTAATAAGGACAGTGTTAAAGCCACTCCTGAAACAACTCTGAAAGGTATAAAATAGATAACTGAGTTAAAGAAGGGAAAACTAATTAAGGACGTAGAGGATGTGGAAATGTATTTTTCTCAATGCATCTTGACAAGGCACCAGGGCCTAATGGATTCAATAGGAGGTTCTTCTAAAGGAACTGGAATATGTTAAGGGAAGAGGTGACAGGTGTGGGGAAATAATTCTTCCAAAAGGGAAAAATATTGAAGGAATGGAGAAAGAATTGTATAAGCCTTATTCCTAAGCACATCAATGCAAGCAAGGTTGAAGAATTTAGACCCATTACATGCTGCAACATCTTATACAAGATCATTAACAAAGTACTAACAAATAGATTAAAGAGTATCATTAGTCTAACCTAGAGTGCATTTGTTGGAGAGAGGTTAATTGGGAATAATATCTTCCTTTGTCAAGAACTTTTGAAAGGGGACAACACCAAGGCAAAAAGGGGAAATTATGTAATCAAAATTGATTTAACCAAGGCCCATGACTCAATTATTTGGAACTTCCTCAATAACACACCTAAAGTAGTTAGATATCCTCTAAAGTTTGTGAAATGGACTGAGGAATCTATCATAACATCTATAATTGTAATTTTGGTGAATGGCGAGCCAACTAAGTTGATCAAAAATAGAAGAGGGCTTAGGAAAAGGGATCTTGTATCTCTTTGCCTATTTCTTTTAGGCATAAAGGTGCCATAAAACTTAACAGAGGAAAGCACCAAAAACTCCTTAGAGTTGCACGACCACTAAAGTTGTAAGACTATTAAACTAACACATCTTTTGCAAATGATATTCTTTTATTTTGCAGGGCAGACCAATAATTCATAAATACCCTTTTCCAAGTAGTTGAAGATTTCAAGGAAGTTTCAGGGCTTAGAAGCAACCCCAATAAATGTAGTTTCTACTTTTTAGCTAGTGCTAGAAGTGAAGTAGCAACAAAAGGCATTAAGATGGGCATGAAGCAAGGCTCCCTACCATTCAAGTACTTTGGAGTTTTAATTTCACAAAAGAGGATCAATGTTGTAGATTGCAAGCCATTGTTAGACAACATCCGTAGGAGGATCAGTCACTGGTGTAATAAATTCCTAAACTATGGGGGAAGACTACAACTGGTTTAATCTATATTGAATTACTTTACAAATTACTTGATAAGTCACACTGCACTCCTTAAGAACATTTTGGAGGAAACTGAAAAGAAGTTGAGGGACTTGATATGGAATGAATCAAGCCTTAGCAATAGGAAATCCTAATTAAGTTAGGATTTGAAATACTAGCTTAAGCCTCAAGGAGGGTTCGAGGTAAGCTTAGCTAGATTAATAAATAAGATCAACGTACCCAAGAAGCTCTGTTGGATATGCAAACAAAAATAAAAAAACTCTAGGTAAGGTGTGTACATTGTGTATATTTAAAAGAAAATAGTATTTGGAACTTGGGAATTAAACAGAACTAGGGAATTAAACAGTCTTGGAACCTTAGATAGATATTGAACATAAGAAAGTGGATACGAGACCTGATAGTAAGCAGAGTTGGGAATAGGAATTCTACTTCTTTTAGTTTGACAATTGGCACCCTATAGGTCCTTTGTACCAGGTAGAAGAGTTAAAACACCTAAAATCTATGATTCACCTGTATACTAGAGTTGACAAATTCATTAAATACAATAAATAGGAATGATCTTTTCACAACAACAGAAAAGTGGAAGCTATTATGAGGAATATGCCAAATTACCTTGGAGAAAGGATGATGAGGTGCTGCGGATTGTAAATAGATTAAAGAAATTTAGCTTCAAATGATGCATAATTTATCTGTGGGAAGATCTGACCAGAAGGGTGAATTGGAACAAACTTTTACGAGATGTTGACATACTCCCTGCATATGCATTTATTCTCAAGATGGGGATATCTGGAAAGCTTGCAACAAAAGACAGGATTAAGATCCATATTGAGTCTTATGATTACGAATTATGCAATTCTTAAATGAAAACTATGGAACATATATTGCTAAATTGCAAGTACACAGTGGAAATATGGAGGAAATTACCAAAAATTTTTCGCGTAAACTTGTCTACATAAAACTGGAAAGACTTGATAGAGAGGGAAACACCCTTAAGAGGGGCAAGTGAAGTAGACTAGAAAGCATTGAAGATTAGCATAGTAGCAGTGGTGTACTACATATGACAGGAGAGAAATAGAAGGGTATTTAGATGAGTAACCAGAGAATTAGAACACCTATTTTAGAATATTTTTGTATGTTACAGGCTCACTTTGATAGCAACAGGGATTGTAGTGAAGCTCTCCCCAAACATGAGAAGAAGATCACAATTTGACTAAAACGGGAAAATCAGTTTGTAGTTAATATGACAAATGTTTAGATATCACAAGCTTAGTATGTAAAGCATTGAGTGTTCCTATTTTGTTAGAGCACTCTTGAAACTTGTTATAGTTGTATTTTACCATAAGGCAATATAATAAATTAAATTTCAAAAAAAGTATACATCATAGTGCACATATCTAATTGCATTGGCATATGTATAGAATTTTAATGATAAAGAGTTTTAAAGAAAAGAGAGTTTTAGTAGTTACTTATTTACACTTAACCAAGATTTTTAAAAAAGGAAAGAAACGCACAAATAGGAAAATACAATTATCAATCTAATAAGGAGTATACAATTGTCCCCTTTAATTTATTCTTATATAAACTTGTCAATAATACGCCACTCTTGACACTTTTTTATTCTCTTCTTCAATATTAAAACATTGTTTAATGCTAAAAATATGTTCCTTATTTGTTGGGACATAACATGAAAATTTTCTAAGATCTTTCTAGTTTAGGTATACTGAGAAAAAGTTAAAAATATCTTATATCAATTCTATAAATTTTAACTCCCAAAATTTAGTCTGTCTTACTATATTCTTTGTTTCAAGTGTAAAGAATAACCACTTCTAAGAAATTTTAATAATTCCATATCATTTCTATCTCAAAAAATGCCATACATATGTATAGAGAAAGTATTAAAATACTCTTTTTAAACCTCTTATGTATGCATAACAATTTTCTTCAATCACTCTGAAATCAATTGAAACAACGACTCAATGAAATCAATAACACCATTATTTTGATGATTGTTTCTGTAACACCCAAATACCCCCTGGGAGGATATGTGGATGCCACCCAAGACAGTACAATCAAAACCAAACATCACACTAATATTTATTTTATTTAGTAACTCAAACCCATATAATCTCAGAATAAAATTCCAAAGAATATTTACAGGCCCAAACACGCGAAACAAAATACATTTTCAAACTTTATGAACAGACTCCTTTGGCCATTGCGGTTGACTCGTCCCAGTCTTTAATCTCCTCGCTCTGAACCTACACGGGGCAAATC
>JANKOE010000204.1:16689645-16702139 GCA_026284465.1 Erythroxylum citrifolium
TTGATGTTCCTCTTGAATTTAGAGGTGAAGACATATCGCCAGGTCTCAGGAAAGGTTAGTACTTTAAATTATCACCATTTCTGCTTGAAGGTTTTCTTTACAATCCTTTATATTTTCTTTTATCTGCCTGTTCAACTTTCCTCTTAAGTACTGAACTTTGATGGTAGTCTATATTCGAAAGTTGCTCTTCATTGCTCTTGTATTATTCTTATGATAAGCTATCCTGTTTCTTGTACAAGAGGCCTTTTTGAATGGAGTTTTGGTGATTTCCTGATCGTGATTCAGTAGCTTGTTTTAGTTAGATGACAGTAAGTAGCTGAATGTAAAAATATCAACAGGCATGGTTTTGAATATCTTTTCTTTGCATTTACATGTCAATGTTGTCACCTTTAAACTTTCATGCCAATATATCTAAGAGATTATGTGAATATATACATGCATTATTAGCCCTTTGGATTTATTTAAAGAGTTGGAAACAATTGACCTGTTCTTTCATCAGCAATATATTTGCCTTCATGATGGTGTTTAGAACTTCTTACTCTATTTCTATCATTCCTTTGGTTTATGTTTGGATAATTGTTCACTCTTTCTTTCGTTATGGATGTCTGTCCATTTAACCTTGGGGATTAAATGAAATAATGTTGCTTGTACATGTATGGCAGGTAACTATTTGAATACCATTAGCAGGACTGAGAAGTTTCTCTGTCCTGCAGATATCATTCCTCCGTATATTGAAGTAGATCTGAGTGAACTGGATGTTGGACAAAAGATTTTGATGGGAGACCTCAAAGTTCATCCAGCTTTAAAGCTAATTCAGCAGAAGGATTTCCCTGTCTGCAAAATTATGGGATCCAGGGTTTCTGATCAGCGGAAATCTAAATAAGAACTTAGGAAGTCAGAGCCTTCTAGGAACACAAATGAACACTGCTTTCATCAGGGAAGTTGCATGCCAAATTGTAAGATGAGTTTAAAATGGATCAATCCAATCTTAAAGATGTAGTTTTTGCCTTCTTATATTCCTTTCTCCTTTAAATTGACATTGTGGGGGGTTCAGGTGAAGCAGTGGATGCTTGTTAATGACTTAAGAAGTGCTGGCATATTTGAGATCTTGCTAGCCTGACCACAAAAATTTATGGATCTTGCTTTTCTTGTTTGGTTGATTTAAGGTTCCTCAATTGGTGATATATGCCATTTTTTGAACTGTTATGTATTGTTAGTACATCATCATACTGGAATAAGATATGATAGTGAAGAAAGTGCTGAGCACCTTTTGTATAGAAGTAAAACTGCAAGAAATTGAGGCCGCCTTTTCTGAGAATAATATATTAGATGTAAGGACCTGTTAAGAAAGGGCTAGTTACTAGGCCATGTAATTTGAAATTGATAGCTGTCATTTCTTAGTTCTTATCTTTCTAATTTCATCTCTTAGATTATGTATTTGGGTGGTAATGGTGATAAAACAGTTTCTCGAGGTTAACCGGTAATCATGATACGCTTGTGAATAGCCATTTATCAGGTTCGTATTTGAATCATTTCACTTTCTCGAGGCCAAAAGCTGGTGAAACTTGACATACGTGGCAAGTTGTATTTGAATCAAGTTGGTGGCATCCGTGGAGTTGGGAAGTAGAATTGATACGGGGCAACGGAACATGAATAAGATTTGAGCTTCCACATGGAAGGGCCTGACAGCGCCCCGATTTTTATTATTTTTTTAACAGAAGAAAGACCACAAGAATCTACCAATTGTTGGAGCTTTGTTTTCCAGATGAGCGTTGTTTTTGTGCTTAATTCTGGACGCAGGAAAAAGGATTGTCGTGGATTTTCTTTAGCTTCGCAGTATCAGTTAGCGTTCTAGGATTTCTATTTAGAGCGAGAAGTTTTGTCTGTAATGGTTTAAGTAAAATTTAATTTCAATGTAACATTAGCTACAATTTTCACAAATATCAGATTAGCCCTTGCACTTGCGCAGCTAGGCCTGAAGGGAGCTAATGGAAGCATAAGGCGGATATTTAGCTGCGGTAAAAGGCCCTATACATAACTTTCGGTTCATTAGATAATACTGAGAAATCCTTGGGATACTGCGACCCAAGGAATAATAACACGTTTGGAAATGTTCTTAATTAGTGATTAATAACAACTGGCCTGCACATGTGTCTTCTTCTGGACTTAAGCGAATAAACAGATTGTAACATCTAGAAACCATTCAAGTTCCATTTTCCATAGTTTGTTCAACTTTAAACCAAAGACTCTGCTGAAGTAGGACAACGTTGCTTTTATCGTCACCTTTCGTCGTTATCTCACACTCCCAGAAAGTCCACGATTCCTTGTCCACCACAAGCATCTAAATCTGGTCCTACTTGCATTTTCTCTTTACATATGGATGCTAACAGATTGATCATTCAAACTTGACTACATGCCATCAGTAATGTGCTTAATGACAGCGCTTTCCTCCTCTTTGCTTCTCCTGTTCCTTTGTTTCATTCACGATCATATTTCTTTTGCATCCTCAGAGTCTGTTTTTCCCAAAGAAGCTCTTCCCACGAAATCTGGCTATCTTCCGGTAGGTTCCTGGAGCAATTCTGCCATTTTCTACACTTTCTATGAAGCCCAGAACTCAACCTCACCTCTCTCCGAGACCCCACTTCTCATATGGCTTGAGGGTGGTCCTGGTTGTTCTTCCATGATCGGCAACTTCTATGAACTCGGTCCTTACCGTATTGTCGAGCCTCAGAAACCAAACATGTCCCACATTCTTCTCCAACGTAATTCAGGTTCATGGAACCGTATTTTTGGACTAGTTTTTCTCGATAATCCAATAGGAGTTGGGTTTAGTGTTGCCTCAAGCCCTGAAGTCATACCCAGAGATCAACACTCTGTTGCTAAACATCTCTTTGCAGCAATTACAGGGTTTATTGATTCAGACCCAAATTTCAAGAATCGTCCACTTTACATCACAGGGGCGAGTTATGGAGGAAAGTATGTTCCTGCGATTGGGTTCCACATTCTGATGAAGAACAAGGTGCTGCCAGTGTCAAAGCAAGTGAATCTGAAAGGTGTTGCTATAGGTAACGGGTTGACGGATCCAGTGACCCAAGTTAAAGTTCATGCTGACAACCTTTACTATTCTGGTTTTATTAATGAAAAACAAAAGTTTGAATTGGAGGCAGCTCAATGGAAGGTTGTTAAGTTGATTGAAATGGGATTGTGGAGTGAGGCAACAGATGCAAGACGCGAGGTCTTGCGTAAAATAGAAACCATGACAGGGTTGGCCACTTTGTATGACTACACAAGGATGGTGCCATACGGAACAGATTTTGTTACAAAATTTTTACAGTCAGAAGAGGTAAAGAAAGCAATAGGAGCTAATGCATCGATAGACTTTGAGTCCTGCAGTGATGCGGTTGGGGCTGCGCTGAGTGCAGATGTTATGAAGAGTGTCAAGTACATGGTTGAATTCTTAGTGAAGGAGACCAAGGTTTTGCTGTATCAAGGACATCATGATCTTCAGGACGGTGTGGTTTCTACTGAAGCTTGGGTTAGAACGATGAGATGGGAAGGAATCGTGAAGTTTCTATTGGCTGACAGAAAGATATGGAAAGTGAATGGAGTGCTTGCCGGGTATGTACAGAAATGGCGTAGTTTGAGCCATGCTATTGTGTTAGGGGCAGGACATCTTGTTCCTATTGACCAGTCTCTGCATTCTCAGGCAATGATAGAGGATTGGGTGTTGGAGAAAGGGATGTTTGCGAATAAGGAAGAGGGAGATACTGCTAGAGTTTAATCAAACTTCATTTGTAGCATCGTCCATCCCTGTTAGCCCATGTAGTGCTCAAGTCTTTTGAAATCATAATACCACTTTCTTATGTGAAGGCATCGAGTTTTCAATCCACTAGCCATTACCAACTTATATCTTCATCTAGTGCTCATGATCTCTCTACACTAGGTAATTCGCCAGATCGAATTTTGTAATTCCCAACAGTACACATTTTCCATCAATTACTTGTTATTAATAAATATCACTTAGGATTGCCGAACAGAAAAATTAAATCTTAATAATGATCATGCGATGACTGATGAGTTCAAAAGTTAAATCATGTCATGTCCCCAAAGCCCTGGTAGTTGCTGCAACAAATCTTGGATTGGAAGTGGAAGGAATTGTAGGCGTCATAGCGAGCCAAGTGCCACTAGAAGAGATTAGCACCAGCTTTCTGTGATGCCAATTTTGTTATCAGTCCTCCGGCGAGGCATCCACCTAATATAAAATTTCAAATGAAGAAAATATTAACTAGGCAGAACGTGCCGCCAGAGGACCTCCCATTTCTGCAACGCACAGACTAAAATCAAGGACTCAAACAAAAACCCTCGAGTTTGCAATTAATAAGCTAAAATCAAATGACAAAAAATACGAGCATATAAATCATGCGATGGTTGTAAAACAAAGGAAAAGCAATTCCATCATATTAACACGTTCAATGTTCGACCAACCGCCTCAGATTAGCATTTTGGCACACTCCTCACAGCGACAAACAACCCACTTAAGAATCTCCTAAGTGGTGCGCAAAAAAGGTGTTGCCGTCGCTCATGCCTGAATATTTGTCTTCATCGGCGACAGGAAAACTATCACAAAATCAAATTAACAAAATGATAAACATTCCTTTGGACAACAAAGTGGGTGATATGGAAACCAACGAATGGGTTTGTAAAGGCGTTTGGAGGCGGGTTCGAGATGAGGGGATCGATGGGCAAAGAGAGATGAAATCTTTGAGCAAGAAATCATTCTCACCCCAAAGAAAAGCAAGAACCCGTACTATGATGCCCTTGAAATTAATGTAAAGGGCATGAAAAGTAGGGTAACCAGTAGAGAACCTACCGGCTTTCAACAGAGCAACAGAAAACTGCTCTCCCCTATTCGGATCAGCCCTTAATTTCTCACTCTCAAGAAGAAACATAGGCTTTAAAGGGGATAACCCTAGAACTGGAGGACTTTAAAACGACGGCGTTTATTATACTCAAACTGAAATGGATTTTTTAAATAAAAATTGTAAATGATTTATCAATTAATAAGTAAAATATCAGAATTAATGCCAACTCTTGCAACTTCTCGGTCTTCATGCTTCAGACAGTTCTTGTGGCATTTTCTAGTGAACACGAACACTTCTTTCTCAGGTTCTCTTCTCTATAAACCCAAGAGCATCAAACTTCTCTTAAAGTAGGTAACGTTTACTCAGACCCAAGTTTTTATTAATTTTGAAGCATTTGAGAGCACTTCAATTTTTGTGGAATTAGCTAGAATTTGGCAGGTATTTTTCAGGTATGTCATCTGGGCGCAGTTAAGATTTTCTACATGGCGTTTACATTATCGGTTATGCAATCATGTGGCCTTGTACGTATTGTACTTAGCTGTATTTCTTCTTCTTCTTTTTTCAAACGTTTTGCTTTTTGCTTTTGGTTTTGTTTGTCAACTGCATCTCATAACTGCTAGCACCTTAGTTCTGGAATCGCTTCCTTTTCGTAATTGGTGTCAGCTTATAAAAATCTATTTAAGTCTCACCTTTTTCCCCTCATCTACTTTATATAGTTGCTTGCTTTGCTGAATGTTATCTGTTGATTTATGTATTTTCTGTCCTAGTAATATTATTGAGCATGGCAGTAGTCTTAATTATGAAAATCTCCATTGCAGTGTTGTCGGAAGAAGCAATTGAAATGTATAATTGTCTTTAATGCTAAAAGGGGATATCACAGCACGTTGCTAAGAAAAATGAGGTGCTGAGGGCAATCATGGTCTTATTTTCTTAGACTCCTTTGGCAGTGTTTATATCTTGTGAAACGAACTTCTTGATTGCAGGTTTAATAATGGAATTGTGAAGGTCTCAAATTTCTTTTATCGATCAAAGCATAATTTTGTGAACAAGTTTTTGGATGAAATAGAAAAATATGGCACGACAAGCAGCCCTGATCAGTCAAAGTTTCTTAAAAAGGTACGTGCGTGTGAATCTCAAGTTTGTTTGAGTGCCCTTCCATGTTGTGTGAGCAAAACCATGGCATTACTTGTTAGTTTATCTTAGTCCTTTTGTTTTGTCTACACTTTATGGCTTTGAGGAACTCACCTCCATGTTAATACTGCATAGACAATAGTATTGCGAAGAAGGTAGCTGGTGTATAGAATAGGTTAAACGTTGTTGATCTCACAGCAAATGACCCCATCATTTTGTTACATTGAAATGTTTGATTCACATGCATATTATTCTACTCTTCTTTTCCATTTTATTCCTCTAGTATTGGGTTCTCACTAGCATTTTATCTTTCAAGAAAGCCTTAGCTACTATTTCTTATATTTTTCAAGGCTGTACTTTGTCTGAGTATGCTCCTAATTTGCAACTTGATTTCTTCTAGGTATCGGTATTAATGGGTTATGACGATTTTCAACATTTCCTTGAGAATGAGAAAGATGTGAAGCAGTGTGGCATCAGTTTAAAAGATGGTGCAGATAATGTTGATCTCTCTTTGGAATGTAAAAGGTTTCGCTCTATTATATTGGGCAGTTCACCTCCTGTTGAACTCTACAATGACTCAACACAATCCTCAAAATTGAAGAGCTCTTCTGCAGCCCGAGACTATAAAGGATTTATTCCTAATGCATTACATTTAGAATTGGTTGGTCCACCTATTCCTTGTGAATTGTGGACTGGAGACACCCTTTCAAATGCGAACTCCTCCGTGTCAGAACTAAGAAAGGACGATACAGACATAATTAGTGAGTCAATTGAAAAAAGTGATCATGCTTCAAAAGAATCAAATGAAGATAATATATGTGTTTCATATGCACATTCTAGGGACATGACTTGGGAAACTGAGGAAATGAATGAATCTTGTGTTGAGGCTGAGCGAAGATTACAAGTAGGTGCCCCATCTCTTGATAGATCTATCAAATGCTTACCTGGATTAAGTCGAAGACAAAGCCAACAGCTAGAAAATTGTGGTTTTCACACGGTGGGTCTATTGGAGTTATCTGAGGTGATAAGTCTTTTTAGGTCCTTTAATTGAAAGATGGCATGGTTTCACATAGTACTTGTTGTCTCCATGCAGTTAAGAAAACTGCTGCACCATTTTCCTCGAACCTATGCTGATATGCAGAATGCACACCTTGGAGTTGAAGATGGGCAGTACTTGATTTTTGTTGGGAAAATATTATCTTCCAGGTAGTTATATGGTGTTTGTTGAAAACAATGATGTCTTTCTTGAATTATTGAATGTTAGACAATTTTGTAGGTTGAATAGTGTCTAATTTTGTTGGTTTGATTTGCTGTAATTTGTAGCTATGTTGTAATTTGTGCTTGTTTGGTGAGGCAAATGAAAGAGGTTCACATGAGTAAGCTTGTGGACTTGGAAATTTGTAAATTTAACCATCATATGTAGGTGTTTTGGGAGGGGAGTGGATGAGGTTGGATGATATGACGGGGATTAATATGGCAAATTGAATTCCTAAGATAGCAACTGATCAACACAAGAATATGCTTTGGTAGATTACCTATGATTATTAATTTTTTTCCCACTGTGCAAACTTCTCTCTCCTTGGTTTCTTAGTTCTTCCCCATATTCAGTCATAAAATATCTGTCATCCATGCCACTTATTAAGAGTGTACATATAAGGAAAATTATATTTGAGCAATGGTTTATATTCTGACAATGATATAATTCATTTCTATCCTCAGGGGAGTAAGAGCTGGCTTCTCATTTGCATTTGTTGAGGTGGTTGTTGGTTGTGATATTGAGGATAATGAATGTCAATACACTAGTGATGATAAGGTTAATAGCAGAGAAAAGAGATTCATTTATCTACATCTTAAGAAATTTTTCCGTGGCACTCGGTTTACCAACCAGCCTTTTCTTAAATGTCTTGAAGGGAAGCATAAACCAGGAGAGCTAGTTTGTGTCAGTGGTAAGGTAAGTTGGCTTCTACATTCTGTATTTCTTTTTGGGAATTCATTTAGAGGTGTTTTGATTATCATCATATATTTTTTGGATAGTAATAAAGCCCATTTATGTCATATACTATTATTTTAATTTCATTCTTCATTGATTGGGCCTGATTGTTGATATTATGGTGTGCGAAAATATAGGAGTATATAAATTTTTCTGGGGGAATAAAAAATTTGATGCAAAATCATATTTCAATTTAATAATTAGGTTTTCTTATTTAATTCCTCATAAAGTTTTCCTATTTAAGTCATATTTCTTTTTCAATAAGATGTTACTTTTATTCCTATTATGAATAGGAATCCTTGGACTTGTTTCTCCCATTTTGGGTAGGGTTTCTAGTAAGACAATTATAAACTTTTGTAATTCCAATTTTTTTGAAAAAGGTTTTGTTGTAAAGCCCTAATTATTTCAGCCACAATTACCCAATTCTAGCCTACTTTACTAAAAACAAGCTACCTTGACCTGCTTTACTATCTCAAGTGGTTTCATGCGAACGAGCCTATTCACTTTAGAGGATTTTAGCTTCAAAACCATGTTAGAATTTGACTAAGGTTATGGTAATGGCGATGTTAGAGATGTGAGGCATGATAGCAAACTTGATGTTGGGTATACAAGTCATAACATGAAAGAGCCTAGTGGAACCCCGTAAGGAGAATCCAACAGCTTTACTATCTCAAGTGGTATGAGAGCAAAACAACCTATTTACTTGGAGGGTTTTAGCCTTAAAACCATGTTAGATTGTGGCAAAAGTCAAGATAATGGAGATGGTAGAGATGTGGGCCATGGTTGTAGACTTAAGCCTTTTTTTTCCTCGAAAATTAATATATTTTGTTATAAGAAAATATATACAATCTAGAGGACAAAATTAGTATAATCCATAGAATCTAGATTACAGAGATTTATGGTTCCTAGTAATCGTCTACATCTTGAGATCGAGGGAACTTGCGAGATCACTTAGTCCAGTATTACTCTAATCCCCATCTGCTCTTCGTGTTACTTGTCAAATTTGCAGCTATTCCTCTGGCTAACTGTTAGACCTCCAATTGTGCAGGTTTATTCTAGAAGGCCTAAGAGAGGGGTAACCGAGTAAAGTTACTCCAGTAGGACACGGGTAGGGCAAGGTTGTGAGGGGAGAGTTAGTTACGATACTGTCAGAGAATAAAGAGGGGAATGTTGGGGAGAGAAAAGGCATAATTTGTCTTAAGTGAAGTTTGGTGAGCCTAAGGCTAGGAGAGAGCAGACCTCTCGAACTGTCTGCTACTGTTATTTTCTTCATACGTTTTCTGTCAATCTTCAATAATATTTCAGTGCAAAACCTCTCAGATTTGAGAGTTCTATCACTAACATGGCCAATCTGCAATGTAGGAAGATGTCCTAAAGAACCATCTTACTGCTTCTACTTGTTTAAAAACTCTGCAATTGCACTCTTTCCATATGTAGTACACCAAGGCTGCCCAACTTACCCTGATAGCTTTGAGATCTACCGCATTATGCACTCTAATTTTTCCTAGCCAAGCAATAGTTTCACTCTAAGAATCTGTTGGTCTAGCCACGTTGAGTATATTTTGCATCCGATCCCAGACTTGTCTAGGATATCTGTATCTAATCATGAGGTTTTCCAAACTTTCCAATTCTGCAGTACATAACTCACATAGATTGCTAATGGAGAACCTGATCTTATCCCTTGTAAGCAATCCTCCATTGATTCCCATCCCTAAGATGAATGAGTGGGCTGGGTTAAGATCACTATCCCATACTAATGATGCCCACTCCTACCTTGTACTCTGTGTAGCCTGTAATAGTGTTTTACAGGCTTTTGTGTTGAACTTCCTTGAGTTATCTGCTAGCCACTGAATTTCATCTTGCTCTCTTTCCTGACATCGAGGCAACTCTTCCATGATGAGATTGACACTCCTACCATTGTGGAAGGGCCATATCTACTGATTATTTCAAATAAGCATACTTACTTTGGAAGTTGGATTCACCACTAATTTCAAGCCCTGTACCTCCTCCACCTTATATAGAGGACCTTTACTGTGCCAATTATCATACCAAAAAGACGTGCTTTCTCCATTTCCAATCCTATAGAACAACACCTGAATCTGCATCCATTATTAGTACTTGACATATTCTGCCTTGACTGAAGGAATAAGAATTCTTCTCCTACAATATCCCAGTGTTTTTGAAAGAATCTCCCATTATAACCATCAGATCCTGGGGCTTTGTCAGGGTTCATTGAAAAAATTAGCATTCTTGATTTCCTTCCTTGTTATTTCTCTTACCAACGTGACCTTGTCATTTTCATCAAGTTGTTTAAGCCCTGCTAGCACCTCTGCGGGTATATGTCTTACTGGCATTTCAGTTCCAAACTGCCGAGTAAAGTACTCTAAGGCAACCCTCTTCTTACTTTCAATATCCTCATGAATCTGCCCCGTATCATCTTCCAAAAATCGGATAGAATTCTTATTCATCTTAGCTGAAATTGAGCTCATAAAATACTTAGTACATCTCTCCCTTCTTCATCTAGAGCATCTGAGATTTCTGTCTTAATAGAGAATTGGTACTATTAAGCAGTAGATTATATTTTCCCACCAATGCAGCTTCCCGTGTTCTTAGTTGCAAATCTTGTGGTCTAACCAATATTCTCTTTTGACATTGCTTTAACTCTTCTAGAGCTTCAGTTAGAGCTTTTAAGTCTGGTTGGACTGTTTTCTTGCTGAGCAATTTTAGTCGATTCTGCAAGGCTTTGAGTCTCACGGTGATCTAATATCTTTTTGATCCTGGTATTTCCCACTGCATCTCCTTGATGAGTATGTTTTTGAAATCAGGATTGTCCATCAAGTGATTGAAGATCCTAAATGGGGTCGTCCAACTCCTCTCGCTTGTTTGCAACTCTTCTACTATTGGACTGTGATTTGATACAGTGGGATCCTCAAACAAAGCGCTACTTGTATGGTAGGTCTCTATCCATTTGTCATTACCATACATCGGTCCAATTTTTTCAGCAAAAACCAATCTCTTGATTGCTTATTGGTCCAAGTATAAGCATTACCATACCATTTCAGGTCAGCCAACCCCATTCTCTCCATCACCTCCTGAAGTTCTCAGCAGTCTACTTGGTTCCAACTTCTCCCACTCCTTGCTTCTTTGGATTTGAGAATACAATTATAGTCACCTAACACCATCCATGGCAACCTCGTGAGATGGCTAGTGTTCTCCAACTCTTACCAAGCTTGTAGTCTTTGGAACTTATGGGTGGCTACATACAACACTGTAATGGTAGTCTTAGTCCCAGTAGCTTTAAGCAAGACATCACAATGTATCAACTGATCTGTTTCAATAAGCTGCACTACTCCACTGTCTCAGGATTGAAGCCTATAACCACTCTTCCATTGAAATGGTGAGCATGATTGCTCAGAACCCTCCATCCTCCATCCAGGAACCATAAACTCTTCTCCAATTACTCCCTCTTTATTTTCGTTTCCAATAAACCAACAAAATCTAGCTTGCTGTTCTTGATAAACTCTTGAACCGCAAGTTGTTTATTCAGGCTGTTAAGGCCTCTAATATTCCATACTGCAACCTTTATCATTTTTTCTTTTTATCGGCCCTTCTTCTCTAATACTTCCTTTGCAACCCCAAGGTTATACTTATTGGGTCACTTTTGGTACTAGAAGTTTCCCCTTTTTCCATTATTGGTCCCTTTTGGTACCAGAAGTTCCCCCCTTTTCCATCACCGGAGTGCCAATAGTCCCCTCTACTTGTCTTGTTTTATTGACTGGTAGATCATTCAGTGCCAAACTCATCTCTAGTTGCCCATCCCCGGGACCTTGAGTATTCCCCACTAATGGTACTCCACTTGCTACCATATGATGCTCCTCTTTTTTCTTTTCCATTGGTCCATTTCCAATCTCATGATTTTGCTTCGAAGACAGGTTGTGTGAAACCTGTACTTCCAGAGATGGCCCTCCATCAGCTTGGAAACCCTTCTCTTGGTTTGGGCTTGCCTCATTCATCTGTTGTCCCACCTGCTGTTCTTTCCTTTTCCAAACCTGCTTCTCTTCCTTCATCTTCGGCTTCCACATGTATGTTATTTTGATTGTATCCTCTACAAGATCTCCATTCTCATCTAGCTTCACGATTCTCAGGGTATCTAGTAAATTCCTCGATATATCTGCATCAATACAAACTCTAGCAAGCCTAACCCGCTTCAACAAAGCCGTATTCTCATCGAGTTCTCAAGGTTTGCCTATCTTGCTCGCAGTGTAACTCATCCCTTCTGCGGATTAATACTCCAAAGGAACCTTGTGAATATTTACCTATATCGGTAAGGAAGTAATCCTATTCCTGTTCAAGGTAACTCCAAGCTGCCACTTCTTAATTAGTATTGGATGCTCCACTTCTTCATAAGGGCAACTGAGCATGCTTTGTTGAAGTTTGATGTTCCTCTTGAATTTAGAGGTGAAGACATATCGCCAGGTCTCAGGAAAGGTTAGTACTTTAAATTATCACCA
>JANKOE010000204.1:16721398-16752115 GCA_026284465.1 Erythroxylum citrifolium
AAGATAAGTGTGCTAGTATTCGAGGACCTAGCTCCTCCAGCCTTAGGCTCACTCTACGTAAAATGACAGATAATCAATTGCATGCCCTCTCCCTCACTCCCGTACTGTTTTATTCCCATGTCAGAATAACTAACTTTCCCTTCCTATGACAACTTTACCCACACTTGTTTCCCCCATATGACAAAGTCTACCCCTCTACGGCCTTGGTCTTTCTCCTATGGTAAGTGAACCGAATTTCTGGGCTCCTATGGGTCGTATCATATACTTGTCTAAAAATCTGAGCTACTCAAACCTTTTGTGAGAATGTCAGTCAATTGACCATAAGTAGACACATAAGATGTACATTTGCCAAATCTCACATCTCCAAGGGCAGAATTAGGTTGTTTTTTGTGGTTTACTTGGTGCTTTAAGCATAGGCTCAGATATGGATTGTTTAGACATAGAGTCAGATGATTGTTTTGGCATATGGTTTAGACAGGATGAATAAGAAGCTATAGTTGGTGCTGTAGAATTTGTATCAGATCAAGCAAAAAACTTCACTTGTCTTCCCTAATTGAATTCTCCCCCTAATGATTAGGATTGTTGAAATACGAGAAAACTGTTTTGAGTTGGGTAACATTTATACCCTTTTTGAGTCGAAGAATAGCCCACAAAGACACATTCCAAAGCTCCAGGATCAAATTTACCCCTATTATGAATCTGAACACATGACACACACTCGAAAATTCTAGGAACAAGATTGTTCGTAGCGTTTAGATTCAGATAAAATGTTGGAAGACGTTCATAAGACTTTTAACACCCAAGAATCTGGAAGGCAATCTATTTATGAGGTGAGTGGCTATAAGAAATACTTCCCCCTAAAACACCTTATACATTTTCTTTTGACACAATAGGGCTTGTGTTTTTCAAGGAGACGACCATTTTGCCTCTCTGCTAGAGACAAAGATGGAAGATAAAAGTAACTCATATATATTTTTAATTTATAGCAGTCCCTATATATACATTTTAAATTAGGAAAATAGAATATACAGGAATAATATCTATGAATTAGGCCCCATAAAACAAATACCCAGTAAACTAGGAAGACACCGAAGTTAAACCTGCAAGACCAGGAATATACAGCTGTCAACAGTTTCTTTGCTTGTACGATCCATCTGGATCATAATAAACTTGCACTTCACATAAGGCTAAATGTACTTCTCTGTTTCAAATACTATTGATGTCTCTTTTTGGTTGTGTGATGTCTTCATCATTGACAATAGTTCAAAGCTAAGGTGCAAGAAAATTGCTGGCCCTTGTTTCTATCTTAAGGTGGATTAAAATATAGGTGTCTCAGTTCCTTTGTTGTTTATGACACTGAAGTTTCAATTTTGACCAAATTGATGATACAACCAGAAGTCTATGAAGCACTTGACTTTTTCTGTGTATAGGATCTCCTTCATTTTACTGAATTAGGTTGTCAGAATGAATGCAATAATTAACATCCCAGGCTGAGTTTGGCTCCAAAACTCAGTGACGTTGTCTGTGGGATTAAAAGACATAACAATTGGTAATAATGGTCTAAGATTCTTAATTTTTAATGTGGGGCATCACCTTATCTCATTATCTTCCATTCTAATCTCCATTTCAAGGGGGTTTCAAAGTTAGAGTCCAGTGCACATCTACTTTGGGGTAGATACAGTCATACCTTTCTATTGGTTCAAGCTCAGATTTACCGAGCAACTCTAAGGAGCCTTTAAGCATGTGGCTTAGAATGAATTAGTTAAAGTGTTGATTAGTCTTTGCTCTTTATGTCATGGATGTCAGCTTTACATCCATTTACAACTAATTTAGCTCTTTTTGTTACATCACTCTCTCTTCTTCTTGAGTGACTATGTTGTACTTTAATACCAATAATCTTAAATCTGTAAAACTGTGTTCTTGTTGCTTTTGATATTTTACATCTTCTGATACCCAATTGTTGGTTATATGCAGAGGTATGCATCAGTGAAAACCTCAATTCTTTGCACCCATAGTGGTAAAGGCTTGGGACTTATTTTTTAATCAGCTTAGCTGGACATCCCTTTGGTGCTTGTGTCTTGTGCGAGGTTATAGACAACACAAGTTTGGTATTGATAAATAGGTTACCTAGAGTTAGCTACAGTTGACATCAATGCAATCCTATGATGTACTACTACAATTCAGTATGAAAATTAGATCAAGTGCATACACAGAATCAGACTATTAGCAAAGGATTGTGTAGTATTTATAGACATGCTGATTGGACCCTAACTCACTTGCAGAAAATGGGGGTTTATGTTAATAAAAAGCTTTGGCTTCAGTTGTGTCAGGTCAGCACATCTGTAAATCAATAATATATTGCACAAAAGATTGAAGCTTTTGATGATGCTGTCTTACTTGCTACATATAAAAGACCAATCTGCCACTTAACTGCCATCCAACTATGCAAGGAAGTGTTACATAAATCACTTGAAATTCCAAATAAACTTGAACTTTGTATACGCGGTCGAGAGTTGTAATAGCTATGGACTCAGTAGCTAATCATTTGATTGTTCTCTCCAGGGTGATGTCGGATGTGGCAAAACTATTGTAGCATTTTTGGCATGTATGGAGGTTGTTGGCTCTGGTTATCAGGTTTGAGAAATGATATCGTTAACCTGTCTCCATTGAAGCCATAGGATTTGTTCAGTATGTACTTGTACTTTGATGCAGTTGTCGTTCTGAAGTTCATTCCTTTGCTACTTTCAGTTGGAATTTCCACGATGTCTCTTGCTTCTCTTTAATGGTTTTACTTCTTATTTGTATAGAGTGGTTATGCAGTTCATACTTTTAGTATACTCTCCTTATGCAGGCAGCTTTTATGGTTCCAACTGAGTTGCTTGCGATCCAACATTATGAACACTTGCTTGATTTGCTAGGCAACGTTGATGAAGATGGTTCCAAGCCTCGTATTGCATTATTAACAGGTTCAACCCCATTAAAACAGTCACGCATGATCCGTGAGGTATGTATCTGGGGACTTGTTTTCTATTTGGATAATGTATGAGATTCTTACCAGTAGCATTACTTGTCAGGATATCCAATGTGGACACATCTCTATGGTCATTGGAACCCAAAGTTTAATATCTGAAAAGGTAGAGTTCTCTGCATTACGTATTGCTGTAGTAGATGAGCAGCATCGATTTGGCGTGATCCAAAGAGGAAGATTTAACAGTAAGGTTGGCTTTTCTCATTCTCATAGCATGTCCTGATCTCTTCCCCCATGCTTTGTTTTTATGGTTCTCTGTCTCATCATTCCATTGATAATAATGCTATAAATGAGATGTTGATCTACCTATTCCTGCAGTTGTTTTGTAGCTCTCAAATTTCAAGAACTGTAGCTGTTAATTCAGATGAAACAACAAAATATGATGGCTATATGGCTCCCCATGTTCTTGCATTATCTGCTACTCCCATCCCACGGACACTTGCTCTGGCGTTGTATGGGGATATTTCTCTAACACAAGTAAATGTTGCACATCCTGTTGCTTGTTATGTGATGTATAGAAAATGTTATGCGATATTTATTTGTGCATTTTGTAGTTGTTTGCTTAGTCACATCATTATGTAGACTTTTGGATTAGTCTGTCTCTGTCCTGGGTGTGTCAGCTGAAAATTGGCATGTAATAAACTTTTGGATGAGGCTGTCTCTGTCCTAGGTGTGTCAGCTGAAAATTGGTGGAACAGGAAATAATATTGGGTGAATTGGAGCCCTATTCTTTTTGTATGCATGCAGCGGCATATTAAATATTTGCATGTTAATATTTTTCTCGATGGTGTGTATATTTGTAATGCATATGCTGCCTGAAAAATATTTAATTATTCGGTGTTTTTAGAACTGGTCCAAAATATTGGCCCATGCAAACTAAGAGACCATGGCAGGGGGATGAACTCGTTGCTAAGTTGGGCTAGTCTGAGATTCAAAATAAGAAAAAAGAAAAGAACATTTAAAATTTTAATTTACTTGGTAGATCATTTAAACTGGTCTGACTAACGATTCACAGCAAATTGCCATCATACTTTGGTGAGTGACCTGATTGAGCCGAATGGATTACCGGGTCCCAACACCAAATCAGGCCACGTTTTAAACAGCAGAGATTTTGTCATTGCTCTATAATTTGTGCTTTCCATCTTAATTTTAGGACACTTGTTATAAATCTTCTGCGGCTTTCAGATTGTGATTTTCAACTTCTTTCATGGCAGATAACTGACTTACCACCTGGAAGGATTCCTGTTGAAAGCCATATTATTGAAGGAAATTCTGATGGTTTCGAGAATTTATACAAGGTATAAGTAATATTTTGTAGCTGTTTAAGGTATATTGTTGCGTCTACCAAAATAAGTCTACCGAAATATAGGTGTAGGTACTACTTTTGGGATCAAGAATATCATACATATATCACTTGTGATTTATATTAGAAAATCAAGAATAATTGTTTTAGAGCCACTAGCCTGTCATCTGATATTAGAGAAATTGGGAAAGAGAAGTAATATTTAAATAAGGCTGTTTCTTTCCAAAGTTATGAATGATGTAAAAGATTCTTGATTCTCTTTGATTAGTAGTTTAATTATTGACAATACCATCATTTTTCTATTTGCATGGTTTTAAGAGTTAAATCTTTTTCAGTTCTACCATCTTATAAACCCTTAAGAATCTACTATTATGTCTTGTATGGTTAATTGAATGTCTTTTTACCTTTCTCCTCCCATTTACCTCCGTCAAATTTGCTGTCTAATGAGAACATTACATATGTCAGATGATGTTAGATGAATTAGGTGTAGGAGGACGAGTGTATGTAGTGTATCCAGTTATTGAACAATCCGAGCAACTCCCTCAGCTTCGTGCAGCTTCTGCAGATGTTGAATCCATGTCTGAAAGATTTCGAGGTTACAACTGTGGGTTAGTGCATGGGAAACTGAAGAGTGATGAAAAACATGAAGCATTGAGACGTTTTAGATCTGGGGAAACCCAAATACTACTTTCAACACAGGTAATTGAGATTGGTGTTGATGTTCCAGATGCATCAATGATGGTTGTTATGAATGCTGAGAGATTTGGAATAGCTCAGTTACACCAACTCAGAGGACGAGTGGGTCGAGGAGCTAAGAAGTCCAAATGTATATTAATAGCATCTACTTCTAGTAGCCTTAACCGTTTAAAGGTGCTGGAGAAATCATCAGATGGTTTTTATTTGGCAAATATGGATCTTCTTATTCGTGGACCTGGTGATTTGCTTGGAAAAAAGCAATCAGGCCACCTTCCAGAATTTCCTGTTGCGAGGCTGGAAATAGATGGAAACATTTTGAAAGACGCACATACTGCTGCACTAGTGAGTTCTGTGCTGAGAATCATCTCCTTATCCACTCTATTTAAGTTATTTATGTCTTATCTGTGGTTTATTGTTTTAAATGTGTGATACTTCCTGATACAAGATCTCTATTTCTTTATTTCAATATAGTAGCACAAAAATCCTTACTGAATTGCATAAACGAGGTAATTGGCTTTTCTTTTGTACCCGTTTGTATCCTTTTCTGGTTGTTTGCTCTTGAAATATGCACACATAGTTGGTTGACCATTGGCCATATTTGTTTGTGCCTGATTACTATGGTAGTTCACCACAAGTCTACCAATGTGAAAATGATTGAGCTAGGTATGCAATGAGGGTGAGGTTAAACCCGGTTTTGCTGTTTCACTTAGAATTTCACTTTTTTAATCAGTTATAGAGTTGAATACACAACCCTTTAGTCCACCGAATAGAGCATTTGAGAAATACTAGCGGTAGATGATGGCCTGAGCTTATGTTCAGTGAACCATTTAAATTGTAAATTATGACCTATTTAAACCCTTGTTCTTGACAATCTAGATCTGCAAGCCATATAATTATGGATCTTTATCTTTGACATCCCCTTTTGTTCTCAAATTGTTCATTCACTGAATTTTTCTTTCTCAAAATGACAATCTTTTGTTTTAATGTTTTGATGGTTGATAAGTGCTTTGATTTAGAGGAGCATATTTGGAATTCCTGAATCTTAAGGTATAGATTTCTTAGTTCTTGGTCAGACATGAATCATCTGAAAGTATGTTGGGGTAAAGGGAAGTAGTAAGATAGGCAGGTTTGATAGGGTATTGTGGGTGGGGAGTGAACCTCACTTTCTTGCCCCTTAATCCTTTAATCACCTCTCTTCTGAAGCTGAACAAGTAGCCCTGTCTCTAGCGAGAAGGGTTTCTCATGCAATGTGATAACATAGCGTCTAACACAATGGTAACATTCTTAACCATTGGAATTTGAAGTTGAAACCATCTCAAATGGGACTGCCTTGACGTGTTTGATGATTAACTCAAAGGAAATTCTTGTAGTTTCATTCTTACGGTGGTATATTTAAGGCCTTAACCTGAGTATATTCTTGGAAGAAATAGTTTAATTTGACAATATTCTGAATCAGAAATGTACCTTTTGCTCAAGAAGTCTAGATAGCTGGTAACATCTTGATTGTGTGGTCTCAGCAGCCCTTAATCTTGCTTTGTTGTTGAAGATAATGAGCCTTTTTTCTTAACATGTTATGGTTAAAGACTTCGAATCAATTTAAGTGGCATGTGTTTTCTGTCAATTCACAGGTTTGTAGCTTAGTAATAATATTCAAAGATTCAAGATAATTTGCTCTTGTTCTATATCTTTTTTGGAATACCATGATTTAGTTTCAGAATTAAATATTTCACCTACTAAAACCTTTATACAGATATAATGGAAACTACATTTCCAAATTACTTACACTCTTCACTTGGACGTTACATTTCTTCTTGCAGGAAGTTTTAGGCAAGTCACATGATTTGAAGCAATTTCCAGCACTCAAAGCAGAGCTTAGCATGCGTCAACCGCTGTGTCTTCTTGGTGATTGATGGATTGGGGTGGCTAAGCCTTGACATATACGTCATGTATTACCTCAGTTGTACAGTTTTCTTCTAGTTTGGTACTCTTGGATTTGCATTTAGCAGTTGCATGCATGTATTATTTACCAATTATTTACCAAAAGATGTTTGAATTTAGAATTCCGAATTCCGATTATGTTTCAAGTACATTGAACTTCTTGACTGTAATGTCTATAGTATTGCTTTCCTTAAATTACAAAAGTTAATGGAAGAGAAAGTATAGAAACTTCTTGTGCATGTAGTTCCGAACCGCTATATGATAATTATAATCTGAGTTGAATTAATTATGTGGACTTGGAGAAGGATTCCAGGTAAGTGTAACAGGTCATAGTCCCAGCTTACGACCTCTCTTGGGCTTATCAAAGAATGGATTGACGTGTTATGCGGTGAAATTGAGGTAAATTTGTTCAAACTCCGCGTAACTCTGGAATTTTGAAAATCGTTGCCTTCATTTGCGGTCCAGAGGGGTTATTGACCAAGTTTATTAGCTTCGGCCTAAGCTTAATGTCAATATTTGCTCACAAATATTAGCTAAAAATTTTGTAGTACTGATTCCTGCCCTTTGAAGGTAGGTAAATTTTTGAATTGGACGAAAGTTTTAATCCTATATTACTTTGCAGGATGTCAATTTTTGGCACATGAAAAATTTAGTTGTTTTCAATGGACCAGTCTATGGTTTAGGCCTACTTTCAAGTTCTGACTAATTCAAGACCTAATTATTCTATGTAAAATAACATCGTTTTACTTAAAAGAGTTGAATATCGGGTAAGCTTGAAATTGAGCAATTCAGACTTGGTTCTAATTAAAAAAAAGTTATTCTATATTACTTTTTGCAGAATGCCATGAAAAAGATATTTAGCTTGTGGGTTGATTTTACCATAAAATTGGTAGTTTTGGTCAATTATCAAATTACATTTTTTGTGATAAATTTGGGCGGAAAAAAAAGGGTTGATTGTGATTACAACGAATAAGAAAATGAAAGACAGAAAATGAAATGAACAAAGGAAAAAGAGCGAAGAGTAGAACATCGAACGGTGCTCATGTTTTTGGTGCAAGTTAGCTTAATTTATTGCCAACTATTGTTGGTCGTATTTACTTGAATTACTTTTTTTTTTTTTGACAAACTTGAATTACTAAAAACTTTATAAAAATACCTTCAATTCTTCTGACCTTTTAAATCATTCTTAAACCTAGTTAATAAAATAAGATGCCTAAGCGATCATCAAAATATATATATTCGAAACAAAATATTGGATTCTTTACTGATAAAATAAGATGCCTAAGGGATCATCAAAATATATATATTCGAATCTATGTATTTTGTTGTGACTATTTAGGTGTGAACTCTGGGGAAGTGGTAGTTGGATCTTTTTCTTTCTAGTGGGGATGAAGTCTATAAATCACTTATTTTAGATAAATCATTTCATGAGTCATTGACTCTAAACTAAATAATGAACTCAATTCTGCTGATATAAGTGTACGATAGCACCTGCAGCCAAATGTTCGAAGTAAACTGCAATTCAGATGAGTAGAGAATAATTTGAAGTACGGTGTATCGAAAGAAATAACGGAAGATGGTAGATGATTAATCAAGTAAGCTGTGGTGATGAAAGCCTCATGCCAAAAAAAATAAGGAACACCACTGTATAAAAACATCATCATGCCGAGTTCTCTAATAATACGATGGTGACACTCCACTCGACCCAATTGTTCAGGAGTATAAGGACATGAAAGTTGGTGTTGAATTCCCTATTGTCAAAAGTGATGAGAAGGCTTGTTATTGACAAATTCGCCATCGTAACCTGAGTGAAAAATTTTAATGCGTCAATTAAATTGACGAAGAACATATTATTTGAAATCCAAGAAAATATTAGTGAAAGAGTTTTTCTTTTTTAAAGGTATGAGCCATATGTAACGAGAGTAATCAGCAATAAACAAGACATAATAACGAAAATTTCCCAAGGAATTAACGGGATCAAGTCCTCATAAATCACAATGAATTATTTCATAGAGTTCACTAGCATGAGAATTTGATAAATTGAAGGGCAATTTTGAGAGTTTGCCAAGGCATCAACCTTCACATCAAGAAGTTGACATGTATTTATTAATAAAAGATGTTAAACCAGCAGATGCAAGACGCCTTTAAAACGCATCTTGAGGATGCCCAAGTCTTTGATGCCAAAGATCATGATGAACTGACGATTTAGATGCAAGAAGTGCACTTTTTGACTTAGGCAACACATACATATCACGCTTATGCTTTCAGACTAATAACACCTTCCATGTTGTTTGTTCCTTCATACAGAATAACTGATCAGTAAATTCACAATTAACATTATATTGGTTTGTAAGCTAACTAACAGACAATAGATTGTGTGTTAATTCAGATACAAGAAGAACATCTTTGAGAAGCAAAATATTCTTATCATTTGAAACTGGGAGATTTCCAACACTCGTAATTTTTAAGTTTGAACCATTACCAACCAAAACAAAGTCATGGCCAAGATAAGCTCTACGCTTTTCAAAAGTAACTAATTTTTTAGCCATGTGGCTAAACGCACCGGTGTCAACTACCCAATCAATGTCTGGAATGGTATTGTCGAGTGTCGTAGATGCAATAGCTTGTGGAATTTGATCATGATTTGCAGTCTGTCTATTGAGCCACCAACAAATTGTCGAAATGTGACCCTGTTTGTTGCACCATTGACAAATCTCGTTTTTGTAGAGCTTATGTTCAGAAGGTGTCATTCTTTTCATACTAGGAGGTGGTGGGTGAGGCTCGCGGCGATCAGCAGACATATTAAGCTGATCACTTGCAAAGTCACGTCGATCGTTCATAAAATAGCGACGATCATCAAAAGCCTACACTTGATTATTGCTCCCACCAGCTTGGCACTGGTAATCCTGATTATAACCTGTAAAGTCATTTCGAGAAATATTGTTTACAATCATAGAGTTATTAGAAACAGGCCCAAATCCTCTCCCCTCGGAAGTGAACTGAGTATGATATCCGGAGTCATCGCGACGATTGTTTCGTTGTGCAGCAAATGCACAACTAGTATTGACAGAATTATCAAGAATAGTATTCCTAGTATCATATGCATTCAATTGGTTTATGCATTCAGAATATGTTGGTAACGGTGGGTTAAGAGCCATGGTGGGAAAATCTTTATAGTCAGGACCTAGACTTATAAGTAAAGAGTAAACCTTATTCTTGTCGAAAAGAGATTGGCTGACGGTGGCAAGTTCATCACAAATTTTTTTGAAGTTCCTAAGGTGTTCTGAGATAAATGTGCTTGACTCCTTTCGCAAGTAATTGAGTTGCTGTTGGAGTCCAAATTTTTGTGTTGGTGAACTCTTGTTTAAGAGTTAACCACAGTTTACGCAACGTTTCATGCCCAATCGCGAGTCCAAGTGCCTTTGTAGTTAGAGTCGCAATAAGCAGGCTGAGGAGGGTTAAGTCGGTTTGTTGCCAGTTGGTGAATTCCGACGATTCCTTGTAGGTGTTGTCGGCATGTGTGGTGCCACTGTTGGCTGAAGACTCCTTGTCGACATCAATAGCGAGTTTGGTTTTTGCTGGTTTGAATTGTGGCGACGGCGTAATCTCTCCTATGAGATGGCCCCAAACCTTATGGGATCAAGCCATATTCTTGACTTAGGCTCTCCAAATGACATATGTATCGTGTGAGAGCTTTACTATGATGAAATTTGCGATATTGATTGATGTGGTATTGTTTTGGTTGAAGTCGAAGGAAGACATGTTTGATTAACAAGAGAAAGAGATTGTGTCTCCCGTTAACAAGTCTCTGATACCAAGAAGAAAATAAGAATTAATTGAGCATAAAGCAAAGAAGAATTTATTGATATTGTTTTTACTTGATAAGAAGCAACATGCATGGCTAGTCTTATAACAGTTAGAAGCCAGCTAAAAGGGACAGAAACCCTAATCTTGGCCAAATCCTTCTTTGTGGATGGGAGGAATTTCGCTCCTATTGGTTATGATAACTCCATATGGGCCTAAAGTCAGGACATATGCTTCTTTGTGAGAGCGATTCCTATTCATCCGAGAGCACGTTGAGCGTAGTTTATTATGACCAACATATTCTAACTCTTTGACGTTATCTACTTGAATACCATCATTTTCGCTCCGTTCATCCTTTTCACTTCACTCAAGGGAGCTTGCTTTATCAATATTAATAGATCTAAGTACTATTTTTTGTTTTGGTTAACCATACTTCCAATTGAATCTAGAGTTAAATCTTTTCTTTTACAATAGTAAATTAGTGTTTTCATATGTCCTTAAATAAGTTTTCTATTCTTTATTTTAAAATTAGTGCTTTTATCATAATAGAGAAAAATAAGTAATCTACCTTTTTTTCAGAAAACATTACCGTTCTTAAATATTTTCGTCGAATTGTAATACTATATTTTAGAGTCATTTGAACTAATATTATTAGTTATATATAATTTTAAATATAGATATGGATTATATACTTCCATATAAGAATGGTAAAAAGACCTGAGTATGACTCCAGTTTACTTAATATAGTTCAACTTAGCCTAAAATTAACAATTGGAAGTAGGTTTAATTCATGTTTAGTTTCCTTATTTCCAAATTTGCATTTCTATCTTCTTTAATGGACATTATCCATCCATAGTTTGGAAGTTAGTGAATTTTGATTTTGTGAACACAAAAACCATATTATATAGATTTATATAAAACCATAGTATTCCATAACTTTTGAAACCTTATCAAGATTTTGGTTTAGGATCCCCAAGCAGTGTTGGTCTAGAACATCAACTCTCCCAAAGTAGTCATCTTTCCACATGTCAACATCACTAGATTTCATATCTCTCACTCTAATATAAAAAGGAAATTACCTTGTAAGTAAAGGGTTCCAAATCTCTATATAAAATACTTTCATATAAACCTAAAGCTTAACTTGAGCTTCAAAGCTCTACCACTGGAGAATACTTTGGCATTCTTTTTTGCAAACTCAAAGATCACAATTGTCATTAACTGAAGATAACCCTAATGTTAATTAGGTCAACCTAACAAACCACGCATGAGATCGGGGATCTAGTAGAGACTTTGATGGAGTCAATGTTTGGAAAAGGTATCCCTACCATTGGACATCAGTAAGCAAATCAACATATAGGAGTTTCAAGAAAGCAACTGTCGAAAGGTAGTGATATACATGTCCAACCTTTAAGCATGTCATGACAAGGCCATCCAAATGTTGCTTATGATAGTTATTTTACTTCGACAATTGCAGAGGAATTATTGCCATTGAAATTCAAGTTATTATCATTAAAGGCATATATGGCCTGATGGGACCTACTTATTACATCACATGTGACAGGAGATTATAGACCTGTAAGGGACGCCAAACGTGCTAAAGTGCAAAACTTTTTCTGTAAAAAATGATTGGAGATATGAGAGATTGGTATCAAAACATGCCATGCATGTCAATCTTTAGATTTGCATAACTTAGAGTGCACTTTGAATCTCACTTTTCAAATAAAAAGTGTAGAACAAAAGATTCATTAAATCTTTAATGTTGTTCAAATGCAAGGGAATTACAATGATACATGTAGAGGTTCAACATGGAAGTCAACCAAGTTCCAAACCCTACCATAGTAACGATTACTTACAAGAAAATCAATGATAAGAAAGTGTCCCCCTTGTGATCTCTCTCTTCCCCCTATATACTAAGCTTATTATATTCATTGAAGGCAACTTTTAGTGGCTTCCTGCTCATTTTAGTCTACTGCAACCACAATATTCTCGACATTCATCTAGAGAGGATATATTTTATTGGAAGGATCTTCCAACTTTCAAACTATCAAATAAGATTACTATGAATATGCTCAGATTGAGGAATCCAAAAGTCAACTAGGGTAAAATCATTCGGCACAAAGTTCTTCCCCCTAGGGAATCATTTCTCCTATGGCTTATTATCATGAATAAGCTTAATATTATAGATAAACTTCCTTACCTTGACATAAGCATAAGATGCTCTCTATGCTCTACACATGATGAAACTGGAGCTCATCTATTCTTCATGTGTTCATTTTCTAAGTTCATTTGAGAATAGGTGAAACTAAAGACTGACAAATTGATCTACTTATTGGTTATGGGAATATGTGTGCAAACAAGTTGGAAAGAAAGGAATGCTAGAAGGTTTTAATCCAAATGCAAAAATGTAGCGCTTATCAATGAGGTTATCATTGGGATTTGAAAATTTATTTTACTATGGAACCTTGATTGTAGTTCCTCTTTACTCCTCTATTTGAATCTCTAATTCATGTACTATTTACAAAATAGAATTTTGTAGGTATACCCAATATGTTTTCTTTGTGTTGAGGGTTAATCCCATAAACCTCTTTTTAGGGATGTAAGCTCCATTATTTATTAATTCATTCCTTTTTCCTTCTTAAAAAAACTAGTTATTTACTTGATCATGATAACTGAAGGTAATAAAAATGTTGTTTATGTTGTTTGAAATGTATTGTTGATGTTTGAGTTATATTTATACAGATTGTTGATGTTTGAGTTATGTTAATGTAGATTGTTGATGTTTGAGTTATGTTTATGCGTGTTATTGATGTTTGACTTATGTTTATGCGTATTATTGATGTTTAAGTTAAGTTAATGTGGATGTTGATGTTTGAGTTATGTTTATGCGAATTGTTGATGTTTGAGTTATGTTTATTCGGATTGTTTATGCTTGACTTACTTTTGTGTGAATTATTGATGTTTGATTTATGTTAATGCAGATTATTTATGTTTGAGTTATGCTATTGTGGATTGTTGATATTTGAGTTATAGATATCTAATATAATGGCACCTGGTAGAAACAAAGGCAAGAAGGTGGCAAGTATCGAGGTTGTTCCTCCCCCATAACAACCAGATCAATCAAATCCTAGCCAACAACAACAATTGACTTCATCCACCAATGAACCTAGTCAGCAACAACCTCCATCTGCCTCAATTAGTAAAGAGGGATCTGCAAGCTTGTTAATCTTTAACACATACAAATATGCTTATGCTCAAATAAATATTTACATTTTAATGCTTACTTTCTTATCATTATTCAATTGTTGTTAAGTTTCAATATCAATGTTAGAAAAAAGAGGTAGAGGTATAACTAAAGGTTGTGAGTTGCAACGAATGAATGTTGCAATGAACAACAAGTTATCTATAAATATTGATATCTCGCAAGGTCGCCCTATAGACAAGATTCAATCAACAAAATTATCTAATAAGTTGGGGGTAATCGTCAGAACTGAATTGTCTTGCCTTAAACATGTCAAGCAGTTGAAGAAGGACAACTTTTTAGAGAATGCTTTGGATAAAGTTTTGGTAAATTTTAAATTGATTTAATTACATGCGATATTGTTTTACTTATTTAAAGATTAATTTCACTTTTACTTGCTTACAGACGAAGTTCAATATCATCGATATTGTTGGACCCCGAACCTTTCTATTAAATGAGAAATTGTTGGCTATTATTCATGAGTAGAGAAAAAGGAAAATTCTTGAATTTGAAGTGAAATGGAAAAGATGGTTTAGATACAAGATGAATTATATGTGATATGTTGAAAGTTAAAAGCTGGGAAATATATATGTTCATTGAGCATGCTTCGTTGTTTTAGCCATAACTTGATCTCTAGTTATCTAAATGAGATGATTTTTGAATTGGATTAAACTAGAGAAATAGGGCTAAAAATGTTCTGAAGGAAGTGAGTTTCAATTTAGTCTTTAAGACTATCAATTTCTAGATGGAAGTAAAGTGCTGGAAAATGTTTTAGCATAAGCATAGTCCGAAATGTTTTGGAGCATAACTTCTGGTGTAGTGCACCAAATTGAATGATTTTGGTGGCGTTGTGAAATTGAGACAATAAAGAACATTTCTCTAGAAGGAAGTTTTGACAAATTCCTTCATTTTGATGGTTAGAAAAATATCCTAAAGTAAGCAGGTATTAAAATGAAATGTAGGGGCACTTTTGGAAGTTTACTTAAAGGGTTAAGTTTTAAGGCTTACATGGAGGGGTTTAATGGTCTTTTGGCTTTCTTTTAATGACATAAGAAGGGGTTGTCGTTTTTTGGAGGTGAAGCACGACATTGGAAAGAAAAGAAACAAAAGAAAGAAGAGAGAAGAGAAGATGGGTTTGGTGGAGAAAAAGGAAAGAAGAAGAAAGGTATTAGGGTTTCGTTTTTTTTGGGTTTCAAGTGAGATTTGAGAGATGATTCAAGGGGGAAAAGATGGAAGAAGAAGAGAGCTTTATGATGAGCCAAGAAATTCCGAAAATGGTGAAGATTGAGGTAATATTAAGATTTTGATTTGTTAATTTTTGAAAGGTTTTGGTTTATATGGCTTAAGATTGGTATGGGCTTGTGTTTCCTAAGCTCAATTTAAGTGATTATGCTTTATGTGATGTTGAATTTGGGTGATTATGGTTTAGAAAATTTTAACTTGGATGAAGGAAAGAAGGAATGGGGAAATTGATGCTTGGGACAAAGTTCTAGCATAGAAATGAGGTGGGTAATATGTTTATGTTTTAAATTATAAATTATGTATTGATTTTTGAAAAATCAAGAAAGTGAAAAAAGGGTTTCGAAATTTATTGTTTCCGAATGATTTTGAAAAATTGTTACAAAGGTTAAATTCATTGTTTGACATGATTTGATAAATCAATAAAAAATTTCTGAAATTTATTATTTATGAATGAATTGATAAATTATGAAAATTATTACATTCATTGATTTTTGAATGATTTGGAAAAAATTGAAATATTTGTTAAATTCATTGTGTTTGAATGTTTTAATAATTGCTATAAATGTTGCATTCTTGAATGTTTGAGAATGTGTTATGTGAATTGGATTGAGATTGTGAATGTTTGAATGAATTTGTGCTTGATTATGACAAGTATGAAAAATGTGAGATTTCAAAATGTGTCTTCGGGCAATTTGATTTTCAATCATGAAAATGTGTTATGTGGGTTTGGTTAGGTCCCGTAAGTTAGAGTCAAGTGCACTTGTCTCATTTTTAAATGCTTCTCCCGCCTGCCCGCTAGTGGCACTGGAGCTCCGATTTTGGACTCTCATAAGTTCACAGCTATACTGGACTGCTATGCAGGAAGGTGTAGTACGTTCTGTTCACGGCTGCACAGGACCGCTATGCGGGAATGTGCAGTACGTTCTGTTTTGGACTGACCCAAACCATTTGATGTGTTATGTGATTTTGATTTTGTTTATACTTGTGATGTATTTATATGTGATGCATTCATGTTTCGATTTTATTTATGAATTGTGAAAAGTTTTGGAAAATTAAGAAATGAGAAAGTGGGTTTGCAACCATGGCATTTTGGAAATTGTTTATGAATGATTTGAAAAGTTCTAAAGATAAGCTTTCGATAATTTCTTACTGTGAGATTTTTTTATTAAATGGAAAAAGTTTAGAAAATGATTTTTGCTTATGTTTCACTTTATAAACATGTTATCCACGAGCAATAAGCTCACCCCCCTTCATTCCCATCCATAGGTGACGAGAAGATCGGGTGAAAGAAAATGAGGGTTTCCGCTTGTATGTGTACATATTGTATTATTGTTAAGTTAGATTATTGCTGAGAACTTTAGAATTGTTGTATATTGTGTACTTTGGATTGTGGTAATTGGTTTTGTATATGGCTTGAAACGCCATAAAGGTTTTATAAGCATTGAATTCGTGATGTATACGAATTATGGATTTATGTATTGAATTTTAGATATTTTTGTAAGTATTTAATTCATGAGGTGTATTGAATTATGAAGAATTAAGAATTTGTGTATGGATTTGAGATATGGATGATTCTGATTATGATTGAGAGTTATTGAAATGTTAGGTATAGATGTGTGTTTTGTTTATGCTGGGATTCCGGACAGGAGGTTCGATGAATGGTGTGGATTTGGTTTGGTATTTATCTATAGAAGTTAATTTGTAAAACCCTTTTCAGGTTTGGGTTTGTTAGAATGCAGCCGTTATGCTGCCCAATTTTTGTAAAAAAATAAGTTTTGTTAAAGAGGAAATTGAAATATTGCATGATTAAGAAGATTTAGATGATTTGAGTTTTGTTTGAGAATGATTTTCCAAATAGGGAAAATTATATTGTTTTGATTTGTATAAGATTGAGTAAAGATGAAGAGAATGAAAGGAATAAGAAAGAAAACAAAAAGAAAAAAATTTATACCGAATTTCGGATTGGTTTAGTCTTGGGGTTTCCAATGCGACTGTTTTGTTTTCGTCAAAAAGTTTAAGTTCTCGGATGTCGGAAATTTGTTTCGGTTCGATTGAACTGTTTGTTTACTTCGCTTTCGATTTGCTTCCGATTCGCTTCGCTTCGAAATCCGTTTCTTTCAATACTTCCTTTTTTGATTGCATCCGTTCTTTTGCTTCGGTTTCCGTTTCCACTTTTGTTTTTCGTTCTTCCGATCCGATATGTTTCCGTTCTTTCGAATTTGATTTCGTTTGTTTCCAAATTCGATTTGCTTTCAATTCTTTCACTTCCGCAAGCTCTTTAGTCTTTTCATTTTCATTTTTCCATTTTTCCGGTTGGGGTCCAGTTCCGAGATTGGGTCCCAACATTGATGGTATCAGAGCAAGAATTTTGTTAAGAGGGTTGGGTTTCGGAAACTGGATCCAATAGTTTTTACCACAGGGGAAAAGGTTTCTGTGTAATCCAGATCTTTTTGCTGAGTAAAACCCTTGGCTGCTACACCGCTCTTGCATCGTTAGAGACTTCCATCAACATTGAATTTAAACCTGTGGACCCACTTACAATTAATTGCAGCCTTTCCTGGAGGTAAGGGCTTAAGCTCCCAAGTTTCATTGTCTTGTAGAGCTTTTAATTCAGCTTGCATTGCATCTCTCCATTCTGGATATTGAATTGCTTGCTTATAGGTAGTGGGTTCTTTTAGTGAGGAAAGTCTAGCTAAAAAAACATGTTGTTGACGAGATAGGATGTCATAAGAAAGAACAGAGGAGAGGGTGTGAGGAGAGGAATATGAAATGGTAGGGTAGTCATAATCTTTAAGATGAAATGGACGCTTGGACTGTCTTATGGAGCAACGAAGTGATGAATTAGGGTCTGGTTGAGTTGGAGAAGTACGGGAAGAGATAGATTGGGTAAGTAAAGGTTGTAGGTTTGTAGAAACTAACGGAATGAAGTCATCAGAGGGTAAATTGGAATGAATGGGTAGTATAAGAGAAGGCAGGTCTGAGGTGGTGTATGAGGTAAGGTAAGGAAACATGCTTTCATAGAACTGTACGTCTCTAGTCAATAGGTATTGGCTAGAGTTGAGGTCAAAAACTTTGTAACCTTTAGTGCCTGTAGAAAAGCCAACAAAAACACATTTCTTGCCCTAGTATCAAATTTCCCTCTGTTGGCTTCTTTAGTAGAAGCAAAACAAAGGCAACCATATACCTTTAGGGCTGTTAAATCTGGATTAGTGCCAAATAGGACAGAATATGGAGATTGATTAGATAGTAGAGGAGAAGGAGCGCAATTGATTAGGTATATTGCATGGAGGATGCAATCTGCCTAGAATTTTGTAGGTAGGTTGGCTTGCATTTTAAAGCCTTTGCTACATTCAGAATGTGTTGATGCTTCCTTTAAGCTCTTCCATTCTATTGTGGCGTTTCAACACGTGTGGTTTCATACAAGATTCCCTTTTCTTTGTAAAAATTTGTCATGCAAAATTTCACACCATTATCACTGCGAATACACCTAACATGTTTCTCAAATTATCTTTCAATATAAGTGTAGAATCCTTTTATTAAATCTCTGGTTTCTGATTTGTCTCATCATGTATATCCATGTCATTCTACTATGGTCATCCACAATAGTTAGGAAATACTTATAACCAAGAATAGTTGGTGTATGATAGGGACCCTAAATATCAATGTGTGTTAAATCAAAACAAGCTTTTGCAATTAAATTACTAGAATGGAAAGGCAGTCTTCTTTGTTTAGCAAAATGGCAAATATAACATTAGTCTGTGTATTGAAAAGTAACAGTAGAATCTACCCTAGACAAAGTATGTAGCCTTTGATTAGAAATGTGCCCTAGTCTTTTCTGCCATAAATTTTCTTGAGGTGAGGCAACATGACAAATAAGTGGGGTGTGATCTGGAGATGATGCGGATAGGTGATAGAGTCCGTTGACTTGTTTAGCAAAACCAATCATCTTTATAATTTTGGTGTCCTAAATTTGACATGATTGAGGTATAAAGATTAGTTGACAAGGATAAGAACTAGTAAGCTTGCTGATTGAAATTAAGTTAAAAGAAAATATACGCACAAAAAACTCATTTGTAAGAGTAATTAGAGAAATATTGACTATTCCAACGTGTGTGACAGAGACAAAGTGGCCATTTGGCAGCCTGATAATAAAGGAATCCACTTTTTTGTAGGCTGAGAAGAATTCTAAGGAACAAATGATGTGGTCAATAGCCCCATAATCGAGAATCCATGTGGATGAACATAAACTAGAAAGCATATTAGGTTTGGATGTACTTTTTTGATCAATAGAAATTGTATTAATCTAAGGTGTGCTGATAGATTTTCCTTTGGTGTCTCCTTCCTTGTGCAGAATCTACATCAGTTGTGAGTATTGCTCTACAGTGAGGTTGAAGTTTGTACCATCTTGTCCTAACTCTTTGGTAAGTCAAAGGTTTTCAATGTCTGAAGAGAGGCAGTCTTGGTAAGTTTCAACTTGATTGATTGCCTTAAACTTATTCTAATTGTTGTCTTTACTTGGATAATGTGATCTAGCATTGGATGAAAAATTTGGGGTGAAACCATACTTTTTATAACATTTTCTTTCCACATGACCGATTCCCACAGAAGGTACAAATGGGTTTTTTGCTCTGCTGGTAATTTCTTTTGGTGTAAGTTTTGGTAAAGAATGCTTGTGGTTCAATGACTGGTGAGGATAAGGCCGGGTTGTGTGTTTAGTTGTCTTTCATGCTGTGCCACCATTACAAAGGCTCTTTTTATGTCAGTTAAAGGGTCTATGAGCAAAATATGGGACTTGACAATAGTGTAAGATTCATTTAATCCCTTTAAAAATCTGATATCACAGTCTCCCTCATGATAGTTTTTGAATGTAGCCAAAATATCACAGTTGCATTGAGGCTCACACTTGCATTTAAGCATAGGTCTTAGGTTAAATAGTTCATCCCATAACGTTTTAAGCTGTGTGTAATAGTCAGACACTGAAAGATTACCTTGCCTAAAACTGTATATTTCTTTTTGGAGATTAGATATCCTAAAAGAGTCTATTTGTGAAAACCTTCCTTCCAAATCTTTCCAAACTTCAACTGCAGAATCGAACCAAATTATACTTTATGAGATAGAATTTGTCACTGATCTTAATAACCATGATAACACCATTGTATTGCATCTTTCCCAGTAAATAAACAAAGGGTCTTCTCTGTGTGATACTGTGATAGATCTATCAATAAACTTTGAGTTTGTTTTTTGACAGTAGGACCATCCAAATGGATCTTGCCCATGAGTGACAGTTAGATACCGTGAAGAGAGAAGACAATATGACTAAAGAGGGATTTTTACTAGGATGAAGGTAAAAAGGATTAGCTGGATGATCTTCTGGTTGGATTACATTTTGAGAGCGTGGCTGATGATGTGTTTGGTTGGCAGCTATACTAGCATATGAGGGATTTGGAGCTCCTGACATAAGGAAGATGAAGGAACGGACAAAGAGGAGATAAAAAGAAGACAAACGACGTAGAAAGAGGACAAAAAAAAGGAGCCAAAGAGAGAAGGAAGAGTATCGAGCTGCTCAACGCTCTAATATAAGACATGCTCATAGCACCCTAAAGGGTTTACTTCAATTAACCCTCATCATTTCATCTTCATTCTTGTAACACCCCAAAAATTTCACCATCTATATGCTCAATGGCGTGCCCATACAAAACAGTCACCATGCTTAAACTCATTTCTCCTGTTTGTGAACATAATTTGGAAATCTTCAAACCCGAATCTCAATTTAACTTCTTCAAAGAAATCATAACTCTAAGTCTCTAGTTTGTTTTGAAGCAAGAATCACTTCAATTGGAGCTCTATAACTCAAGATATACTTAAAAAACCTAAGTGTGCACATACTCCAATTATGCTCTTTAACCCGGACCCTCACTTGTTCTAATGCAAACTCTTTTGAATCAACTCGAAATAGTACAAACTTATTATGTATAGAAATATACATGTCTTAGGAATCTATTGGTCCAAGAATCGCTTCATTTCGAGGTCGGATGAGGGAGTTATGACCGAAAGAATCCGACATGTTCACATCCGGATTCCTATTGAACATACTTTGACACAAACACCATAACTTTCACTATAGATGTCGGATTGACTTTGTTTTTGGACGGTTAAAAATTAGACATCTAGTGCTACAACTTTCATGAAGACCAAAAATTCAAATTTTGTCGTTAAGAGGGTCAAATTACACGGACCGTGTAAAATCACACGGTCAGGCCGTGTGACATTCGGGTGAAAAGTGTCCCCTGCGCTCAGATTTACACGGCCCGTGTAAATTCACACGGGCAGACCGTGTAACCTACGGGTTTCACCAATTTTTCACCCTCTAAGCCCCTTTCTAAGGTTCCTAAACCCCTCCTAACATTCTCTTACCTCAAACCCTTCTCCAATACCACAAAACCATTACAAACCCATTAAACAACATCAAACATCATTGAATCTCATCTCCAAATGATTCATCACACACATTCTTCCCAATTTCAACATATTTTGATGTAATAGCTCTCCCTAGGCATTCAATTATCAATTCTAATGCATCAAACTCCCAAATCTCAACTCAATTAACTTATATTCAACACAACTCTAATCATTCACTCTAGCCATCAAATTCATACACATCATCACTTGCAAAACCCATAACTCTTAATTCCGAGATCCAAATTTCACAAACTATATACCATTGAAAAGATAGGAAGATAATCTACAATGTTCATGAAGACCATTTTGTCTAATATGGCCTAGATCAATCCAGTTTTTTTCCTTGAATTTTGTAACACAATTTCTAAACCTATGAAAGCTTGCAAAATGCAATATACATTCCATCAGGCCAACCGCTAAATACCTTTCGTAAATTCTTGAATTCCACCTCAATATGATTCATCCCATAAAACCTTTCCAAAGGCTAACATCCTATTCTAAAACGAATAACAATTCGCAATCATAACGAAGAAGCATATGCGTACACACAATTCACTTCCATAATCATAAATCCCAACCTTTAAAAGACATATTCATATACAATAAGAAAATCCCCAAATTTTGCAATCTCATTACGAAGCAAAATAAACATTCGAACAACTTTCTTTACAAATCGAAATACACATCACAAATTTAAAACAATTACAAATAAATGCTCTTTGTTTGGCATGCTTATTAAGCTATACAAAAGAATTCAAACTAGCTTAGTACGAAGGCTATCTATCTCGAGGTTGTCCAATTGTCTTGCAAGGATCTCTAATTCTTCTCGTTCTACACTTGAGGAGGGAAATTATTGGGTTGAGCTACACAGCTCAGTGGCCAATATATTCATAGCCATTGGCGATGAGCCATACAAACAAGCACACATATATAACCATTCATATAAGCATATTCACCTTCCAATTCAAACTCCAACCATGCAAACTCAACCTTCATCATGCATAATTCAATACATAATCACATTAACCATATTGATGTAATCTATCATCCAAGCATTTTACACAATTTGCATCACAGCTTAACATGTCAAAATGCAAATGCACAATCAATTGGCTTGAGGGTTCCGCGAGACAAAACGACGAAACCGAAGTTTACGTCATGAACGAAACGAGTCCATTTTTCGGATCTCGTGGGCCACAAGCGGGTAGCCGGGAGAAGGCTTTTACGTCAACATGCACGTGACTACAAAATGGTTCCTCTCTCGCCCAAACAAAGCACATAATCACATTTTCATGCTCAAATCAATTCTTCACAATTTCATAATCTCATACTTTTGTTCTTTCCATTTGATCAAAATGCCATAAGGCATAGCATAATCATGCTCATATACAATTCAAAATGTCATAACCTTTTTCAAGGTATGACATGGTCATAGTTCATCATACAAAAAGTCATTCATCTTTCATGACATAACATGATAATTGTCACAATTCAATCATTTCAAAATGTCATACATGTTTCAATGCATGACATAGCATAAAACACATCATAAAGCATTTTTCATATCATAGCAATTCACAATTGGAAAATCAAGCATACACACATAAACAAGACATTTTGCCCATTACACAATAACTATAAATAAATTACCCACCTTATAACTCTTGAAAATCCAAATGCAATGGTTCCCTTCCTTTTGCTCTTGAATAGCCTCTTGATTTCCTAAATCAACCAATTTCTCATTTAAATTCCAATTCCATAAAAACCCTAAAACTCCAACAATCACAACCAATTAAATCAACCAAAATCAATCTCAATCTTAACCTACCCATACTCCATCTAGGTTAGAAAACTCAACACCTAGCTTAGAAACTCAAAAACCCCATGGATTCTCTCAAATCTTCTTGTTCTACACAAACCCCCTTTTTCTCTCTCTAGGGTTTCTTCCTCTCAACAAAACCACAACCCATTTCCTTCTACTAAAGCAAGAAAAGATGAAAACTTACCTTAAAAGCCTTGATTCTTCCTCTTTCCACGAAAATTTCCTCTTTCCCTAGCCTTTTCCACAATTTTTTCTCCTTCTTCTCTTCTCCCTTTATGTTTTCTCTCCTTTCCTCTTGGCTTCCATGACAATTCTCCTCTTCTTCTTATTTCAAACCCATTTATTTAGTCTTTCTTCCAATTTTGCCCTTCATTAATCTTGTCTTTCCCATTTTACCCTCCTTTGGTCTTTTAAGCTCACATCTTATAGTTCTAACTTCTTAACTAATTATCATGGAACAATTGAAGGAATTTGCCAATACTTCCTTCTAGAAAAATGTTCTTCATTGTCTTAATTTTCTAATGACACCAAAATCATTCAATTTGGATTGGTAATTTGGAAATTATAACCCAAATATTTCCAAACTATCCTTACCTTGAAACAATATTTCGTGCTCAATTTCCATCAAAAAATTGAAACTCTTAGAGACTAAATTAAAACTCAATTTCATCAGATAATTTGTAGCCATATTTATCTAGTTTAATTCAAATAAAAAATCATCTCATTTTGATAACTAGAGAAAGAGTTATGACTAAAACACCGAAGCATGTTAAATGTAACATTTTTCCAACTTTTAACTTCCAACATTTCTTATATAATAGTTCTAACTTCCCAGAACAATTTGAGATCCAACAATTCTCCCCCCTTAAAGAATTTTGTCCTCAAAATTCTTACTAGAGTGGTAAAACAGACGGAGCTAATGCTATCATATGTTTTCCTCATTTTCCCAAGTAACTCATTCAATCGAATAATTTCTTCCAAATGATCATAGTCAATTGATTTACTCAATCTTTCAATCATTCATTAATTTTCTTAACTAATTCCTCAATATACTTCAAATTATTCACAATTTTCCACTTCTTGCATCAATAATATCAATATCATATCATATCGATATTTCGTAGCATACTCTTGTATATAACACATGATGAATCTGAGACATCTTGCACACAATCTAAGCACACCTTGGGAACGGGGTACTTTTAGAAACATTCCATCCTTTGATTCAAGGTTCACATCTCTATTGTGTCAGCACACTTAACTCTTATGTCTATCTCTCTGTATTCCATACCTTTGGTTTTAACCCATCTAATTCATTCATTTTCCTTGAGTCATGCAATTCCCAATATAGGTCAATTTCTCTTATCAATAACATCTCTAATCACTTATGGCCTTTAACCATCTTTAGCCCTATTCATCCAAATAAATAGGTGGATGACTCTTTTTGTCGTACATTGCTCCATACAATATTATGATGACATCACCGCGATAATCTTTACAACAGTCAAGACTGTTGACAACTTGCAAGTGTAATCATTTGTGCTTTCTCTAGAAATTTCTTTGCTCAATCATCTCTATCGAGTATACATACCTCTCATTTTGATTACAAAGCATCATTTTCCAATTTGAACTCGGAATTGAAATCCATTTCCAATTCCTTAATAAGATTCTTAATTTCTGAATCCTCAATTTGGGCTTGTTAATCCTTTCATGTGAAACTGATCTTCAATTCCATAGCAATTAGTACTTTGATCTACCTCAAAATTCACTCCACATTCTATGCTCTCTCTCTTTTCTTTCCCCCCCTTTTTTTCACTATATTTGATAACCTCAAAATCTGAATTCATGCTTCACTGCTATCTAGAGTTTTGCTTAATGTATCAAATACAACACTAACTTTACTGGAAAATACTCATTTATATCATCAAAATCTTTTAGTACTTCTATCTATTGTCTTAGTCTCGTATTCAATTCTCTCAACTCAATAATTAGCTCAAACTTTAATGATCTATATATTTACATACATCCAAGATGTCCCCATACATATAATGTCTCCAACTTTCAAAATGATCACCATTGCAGCAATTCCAATTCATACATCAAATATTCTTCTCATAAGGTTTAATTGTCTCCACGCATACGAAATCATTTTATCATGTTGTATTGGATTTTATCCTGATCTCTTATACAACATCATTGTATATTATAAAGTCTCCAAATCTAGACGATAGAATTAAGATTGGTGTTATAATTCGTCAAATTTCTCTTTACTTCATCGTTCATATGATTTACGTGTTTTTCCTAAAGTATTCAACTATTCTTCTTAACTTTTCGATTACCATTCATATATCATCAAAATTTTGCTTGGATCACTTTAAGCTTCAATACCATAGTACTATTGGGACGTTTGATAACTCGAATAAACATTTCCAAAGCCCCATAGGCCCATGATCCCGTAATTCCTTAAATAGCTAATCCCTCAATTAGGTAACAGTATCTCACGTCATTCTCAATTTTTCCAATTGACTTACCTTTCTTACATGATTTTCCCAATTCATTCGATTTCCTCTAATTTCACATTGACTTATTCTACTATCTGCTCATTCATACTGATTTCTTGCACATTTCCACTTATTTGCAAACTTAACTTCCTGTGTTGGTACTACATTCATCAAATCTAATTGATATCTCCTATGCATACTCTATCTCTTATGCTTGAGTCTCCACTAGGGATATGACTCCAACATTCACTTTTGATTCCTTTCATGTTTCTTTTTGATTTGCTCTTTCCTTGATCATTCTTAATATAAACTATCTAATCTGTTCAACCAAATTCAATGAAATTCTTCAAAAGACAATTTCTTGCTACTATCATCACTATTGTTCATGCAATCTTTATCAATCAACTGCTATCATCATTAATGTTGTTTCAGCCATTCTTAACACCTCAATACGATCGATTTCAATTACTCATGATATTTCAATAATGTCAATCTCTATCACACTTTTCATGATCAAAATATCCTTTATAATAAAACTTAACGAAAAAGAGGCATATTCGTTTACTCTTATATTTTGGCATGTCACCAATTTATATCTTATGCTACTGATACATCAATCGTAATGAATTCCAAACAACCTATGAATATTATACTACTACTCAAAATTTCTGCTCCATCTTAGTTACCTTTTCAACATAATCACCTATACCATACTTCTATCTCGATACTCTGATTCATCTCATAAATTAACTCTAAGGATCATAGGTTACCTCATATGCCATATCCAGGCTAAATCTCATATGTAGTAAATCATATTATTCACCAATGCAACCACATTATCGGATATGTCCTCATAATACTGGTTGACTTAGGCTCGAGGACTTCTACATGTATTACTATCATTCATTTCTTTTTTTTTCCATATGTACATTCTTAGAATTATAGGTGCATATCCCTCATGAAATTCTGGTCTCAATTCAATAGATCATAAATTCTGAGTTCCACTTGTTAATTCTACTTTGCTTGTATACCATAAATCATTGTCTCTATTTCTTTTTCAATCAATTAATGAAAATATTTTCACATCCATATCGCATCCATATCAATTCAAGTACATATCTTCAATAAAATTTCGTTACCAAATTCACTGACATATCCACAAATACTGAATCCATGTCGAACATATCAAACCATGAAACATCAACTTTCCTTATTTGACATTCTAACAAAACACTATTCTTCTCATTGCTTCTAGTAGCCCAAACACTTAACGAAAATTCATACACATGACTCATGCAATTGCAAATTATGGGACTCTATACTCATCAGAACCCTTCTCTAAGAGTGAGGAATCAGGTGTAGCAGATCCTTGCAAAACTTCTCGTATTCTTTTACGAGGTGGCATCTTACTCTTTCAATACAAATACTAACATTGAGCTTACACTTTATTCTAAATCTTATTTCCTACATGTATGCATGACATGCACGTCACTTAATGAAATTAATCAAATCACAATCCAAACAAATAGTCAAATAACATAACATAAAACGTGCTCATAGCACCCTAAAGGGTTACTTCAATTAACCCTCATTAATTCATCTTGTCTCTCTATTTCCTGCAAATACTCCATGATAATACATTTGCATCTTTATCATATTCGAGAATGTACACCACAGTATAATATTGGAGTCATATTCAATTCCACCAATACAATTGCGTTGACTCATTGTCTATCATCCTTAACCATAGATTGTTCCTCATTTCTAATAATCCACAACTTTCATTTTCTCATATCATGAAAGAGCATTGTTTTTCTCACTAATTCTATTCATTCAAACTCTTAACAATTACTCATGTGTGTAACTTATGCACATGCGCCCATGTAAGATCCTAATACTGGCGCTCTGATAACACAAATGTTGGGCACCATTTTTGGAACCCAACCCTCTTGCTTAAAACATGAACGTGTACCTATAACCTTGATGGGTTTTTTCATTGGACCCTTATTAGACATTATCAATTCATTTTCATTCTGGTAACATTCCAAAAATTCACTCACAATTTGTTCAATGGTGTGCCAATACATATCGGTCATCATGCTCAAACTCGTTCCTCTTGTTTGTGAACAAAATTTGGAAATCTTCAAACCCAAATTTCAATTTAACCTCTTCAAATAAATCATAACCCTAAGTCTCTAGTTTGTTTTGAAGCAAGAATCACTTCAATTGGAGCTCTATAACTCAAGATATACTTGAAAATCCTAAGTGTGCACATACTCCAATTATACTCTTCAACCCGAACCCTCGCTTGTTCTAATGCAAACTCTCTTGAATCAACTCCAATTGGTACAAACTTATTATGTATAGAAAGATACATGTCTTAGGAATCTATTGGTCTAAGAATCACTTAATTTCGAGGTCGGACGAGGGAGTTATGACCGAAAGAGTCGGACATGTTCATATCCTGATTCCTATTGAACATACCTTGGTAAAAGCGTCATAACTCTCGCTATAAATGTCGGATTGACTTCATTTTTAGACGGTTGAAAAGTAGACATCTAGGGCTACAACTTTCATGAAGACCAAAAATTCAAATTTTGTCGTTAAAGAGGTCAAAATACACGGACCGTGTGGAATCACAAGGTCTGCCCGTGTGAGCTGCGAGAGACATCAAATTTTCACCCTCTAAGCCCTCTTCCAAAGTTCCTAAACCCCTCCTAACATTCTCTTGCCTCAAACCCTTCTCCAACACCACAAAAACCACTACAAATCCATTAGACAACATCAAACATCATTGAATCTCAACTTCAAAAGATTCATCACATACATTCTTCTCAACTTCAACATATCCTTCTAACACTAACAACAATTGGCAATCTCAACCAAGGATAACCACATATACCATTCTCAAACTTAAATGAAACATAATCATACAATATAAACTTCTCAATTCTCAAACTCATCATCCATACATAATTCACATTCCAATTCCATAATCATTCAAGTACCAATCTAAATGCATCAACTCCCAAACCTCAACTCAATTTAACTCATAAAACACACAAATTCTCATCATTCATCAAAGCCCTCAAGTTCATACTCCCCATACAACATCGTCCCTTGCAATTGTTCATAACTCTCAACTTCAATATCCAAATTCATCACACACAAGCTTTCCAATTCCAACAAGCTATTCTAACACTAATAACAATTGGCAATCTCAATAAAGAATCATAAGCATACACACAATCCATTTCCATAAACATAAATTTCAACCTTTAGAAGACATATTCATATATAAAAGGAAATCCCCAATTGTTTCAATCTCATAACTAAGCCAAATAAATGTTCGAACCGCTTTCTTTACAATTCAAAAATACACATCGCAAATTTAAAACAAATACAATTGAAATGCTCTTTGTTTGGCATGCTTAATAAGCTATACAAATGATCGAACTAGCTTAATACAAAAGCTATCTATCTCGAAGTCGTCCAATTGTCTTGCAAGGATCACTAACGTTCTTGTTCTGCACCTGGGGAGGAAAATCATGGGTTGAGCTTCACAGCTCAGTGGCTAAAATATTTATAGCCATTGGCGTTGAGCCACACAAACAACCATATATATATGTGACCATTCGCATAGGCATACAGTTCACAATGACAATTCTACATTTAGAATTCATACACATTTCACAATTCATAACATCCAATTCAATTCAAAGCATAGCTTCACAACTCATAATGCAAATGTACAATCAAACGGCTCGAGGGTTCCGTGGAACAGAACGGAGAAACCAAAGTTTACCCCGTGAACAGAACGAGTCCATTTTCGGATCTCGTGGGCCACAAGCGGGCTGCCGGGAGAAGGCTTTACGTCGACGTGCACGTGACTACAGAACGGTTCCTCTCTCGCCCAAACAAAGCACATAGTCACATTTTCATATTTTCATGATTCATTCCATCATTCATATACAAAATGCCATGATTCAATTCAATGGCATAACGATTATATCGAAATGTCAAGCATTCATCAATGCATAACATGGCATAACCACAATTCAATCATTCATAATCTCATACTTTTCTTTATACAAAATGCCATGACAAAATCAATGGCATAGCATGATCATAGTCAATTCAATTGTATCGAAATGTCATACCTTTGTCAAAGCATAACATGACATGAACACAACATAATACACTTTCCACATCATAACAATTCAAAACAAGCCATTTAACACATATTCCACACACAATGCATTTTGCTCATATTACACAACAACTATAAATAAGTTACCCACCTTATAGCTTGAAAAAAAAATCCAAAATCAATGGCTTCCTTCTTCTTGCCCTTGGAAAGGTCCTTGGTTTCCTAACACAATAAAAAATTCTCATTCAATTTCCCATCCAAATGGAAATCCCCAAATTCCATAATCATAATCAAATGCAATAAACTCTAATCAAGCTCCAATCTAACCTACCCATGGTTCATCTAGGTTTAAGAGTCCTAGGTTAGAATGTGATGAGTTATGCATTGCTTTGTTCTGTGCTTGATTGTTTGCAATTGTATAAAATGACATGCATATCATGCATACATGTAGAATGTGAGGCTAATCGCTAGTATTTGTATTGAAGGAGTGTGATGCCGCCTCGTCGAAGAACACGAGGAGTAATGCAAGGATCGGT
>JANKOE010000204.1:16892641-16909000 GCA_026284465.1 Erythroxylum citrifolium
AGGAAGAGAGAGAAACATTTACACAACTCCGGGTTAAGCGAGTGAATAAATGGGGTAGGCACAACATTCAATGAACAGATAGCTCCAGAAGAACTTTAAAACCGTCGGATTCAACGAAGGAACGGGATGGCTGCAAAACTGTCAGAGAGGGGGAGGGGGTGATTGTCACCGTCGGATTAAATGGGCGGTTGAGATGGATTGCGTGGTCGTCCATCCCGTTCGTCCTTAGTATATATACTTAAAAAGCGTGGACCTGACACTGAAATCCAAGAGTTAATACTCTGATTCAATGTCGACAGAAGAGGAGCAGTAGGATACCCACTCTACCAAGTATAAAATTGGAGGATTAGGAATGCTGAACAATATATGATACCACTTGACATAACCTGCCATTTTTGTTTTATGGACACTTAAGAGGGGCAGCTGTGACCTAATTAGTTAGGTGATTAGTCCTAAATGTTGCTTCTCATTTAGTTTTTCTAAAGCATGAATTTACCATTTGAAAAGAAATAAGATGATGATTTTTGTGACAATAATAATACAGAAAGCTTACAATCTCTTCTTTTTGGATCTATATATCATATGATGGAGTACTTAACCTTTTTCTACCATTCTTAAAACGACAAGAAGAGTTAACAGATGTGCCGATTGGTTTGTTCATTATGCCGGGCAGTTGGCAGTGGCAGATATCGATACTTATTTTACTACTACATTCATTAGGTGCCATAGGATCCTTCTAGAGAATTTATCGAGAGTCTATTCTTCCCGTTTTGTGAAGTAATTTGTACTGTTTTCCTTTTATAAAAAAAAAACGATAAGAAGAGCCGCGTTCACAGGTTAAATACGTTAAAGTGTGTGAAGAAGAAATCTTTAAGCGAAGATGACTTTATGAACCGATTATGAGCTTGACATACGACAGTTGAGCCAGGATAATGATTGCTAAGAAATTTAGCAGTCTTGAATTATCATGTTACTGTCATTCTGATATTTACATCATAAATTTTCATATAATTTTCAACTCCTTAAATGTCACTTTTCATTCAATCGGTGAACTAATTGAATCCGAACACATGGGGGCTCTAACTAATTCTCATGTTTCCTTCAAAAATGGTGTGGCCACCGATGAACCAACATTGCCAGAAGTTTTTGTCACAGAAGTTCACTTTCCAAAACACCATCTCAACATGTCTCCATACCACATCAGGTATGGCCCCTTCTGTCAAATTTTAGCAGGTTACGTGTTAGATGAGACTGTGACGAATGCAGACCCTAGCTGGCTTTTGGCTTTCTTACAAATTAAAGACACAGATGAAAGTCAATTCCCTTCATTCTTGGGGTTTTAATCACATTTGGACGTGAATACTACCGTTGAAAAAACAACGTTCTTTCACACGTTGTCTTTGGACACCGCAAACAATTGACAATGAGTATCAAATAGACCCGCGAGCCGAGCATGAAGCTCACTTCCCAACAAATAGGTCCAAGCGGTGAGTGGACACATGAGATTTCCGATTCTTGGATGATGACCCTATTGTTAGCCTTAGTCAGACTGAGCCTAGTAGGCAATTACAAGTCGAACTCAAAGCAGTAGTTAATTTCAGTTTGTTTGGTTCTCTATTTCTTATTAATTGAATTTTCTAAATTATAAAAAATAAAATTATATATTTAATTAATTGTATTATTATTTTATATAAATTATTAATAAAATTTCTAATTAATAAATTTGATTAAATATAATTAACATATTTTAAATTTATAAAATTCTTTAATTTTTACTAAATTATTAATTTTAATATAACTTAACAAATATTAAATAAGATATTAGAATATAATTAATTAATTAATCTATTTTACTATTATCAGTAATAAGTATTAAAAAATAAATAATATATTAATATTAAAAATAAATAAAATTTTATTTCTAATGAAAATACAATTAAAATCTATTAAAAATAAAAATAAAACCAAACAATCCTTAATTTTCAACATCTCAAAGCGAAGCTCATGTTTTAACAAATGAAAAATGGTGAAACTAGGTTATTCACAAATCGGCACCCTCAGTGGTTGGCTTATTCGGTTGATGCCAATAAAACAAAACTGAAATTGAAAGTGCCCTTCTAACCCTCTCCTCCTAATTCTGGTGGCCTTATCGTGGAGGGCTTTAGGATTAAAAATAGTATGAAAAGGGGAGTTAAGATCTTCTGTCTAATATTATAGTGTTTTATTGTGTCTAATAAATCTCAGACATTTATTTATGTACGGTCTGCATAGAACCCGTGTGAGTTCCGCAAAATAAATAGTTGAGATTTCATGAGACAGAATAAGACAGAGTAAAACTAGACAGAAGATTTGATTTCATGAAAAGAAATGGGGGAAATTATAAGATTCCCGATGGTAATCGGAAGGCTAACACGGAAGCATATCCCGTCTTTATCTATTCAAGTTTGAATTTATAATGGTCATCCTTATTATATACAATTCAAAATTAACTCAAAAACCACATGCCAATTGAAAAACCAGTAAAGCCACACCTACCTACTAACCTTGGTGGAAGAAAAACAACTTGGCCCAATTACTCAGAGAATGGTGGGCTGCGGTTGATGGCTTCAGCGTTATGTAACCGGCCCCAACTGCCTTACGAACTATATCATAATCTCCTCAAGTTTAGAAACTATTGGAAGAACAACTCCTTCTGCACTGTAAAATTGAATTTTAGCCAAGTAACATGCAAACTTTGAAGTTAGGTTCAATCTTTTGGACTCAAGGAGTGTTGGATCTCAACAGGATTTCCACTCAAACAAAGTTTGATCCTTTAACCTATGTTACAATCAGCAATCATTTCCTTCTCTTTTTCCAGCAAGATGAATTCCAAGCTAGCCAGGTGTTGATGATGTTGATATATAAACTGTTAGTTATTCTTTTTTGACACGGAACTCATCTTTGAATATTAGCTTTCCCAAGAGTTCAAACTTTTACCAAGAAAAAAAAACATTCATACTTTCTTATCATCATGGCCAAACTTTAAATAGTAGCATAATTAATTATGTTGATGTTACATATTGCTTGGAGACACTAAAGACCGGAAGAATTACAACCTTAAAGGAAAAGTATCTATCCGTGCCATTATTGAATGGAAGTCTTGCTTATATCTTCATCCGTGCACCTTTGGATCATTACAAAAGCCCTACCAGCATTGTTTGGTAAATCTCTCAACCATACTGACTTCCACCACCTACATGGTCCTAGATTCTATATTAGGGTTGTGTTAGAGCTTTACTGGGAAAACACTGAATGCGGAGTGTAAAACCGGTGCCTTATCCTCCTCAAAAGGAAAGTGCTACAAAAGAAAAAGGGGAAATTCTCTAACGGAAGGAAATGGTGCTGCGAAGCGTGATAATTATTAAAACGACCAGTCATAAGGGGCAAATTGCATTGACATATCCCTTTGGACATATGCTTGTTCATGTGTATAGAGCATAAGCTTCAATTATCTAGGACATGCAAGTGTCAGTCATGTGGCAAGTATGGTCTTTCAAACGTACACTAGTGATCAGAAAATTGCGTGCGATTGCATGCATAGTTAAAGGAAAGATAAGAGTTGGGGATCGGCTCCATTTAATCATGGAGAAGTAAAGAAAGGGGTGGTGGTGGTGGTGGTGGTGGGGGAGAGGGCTAAATGGGGTGACAGCCAACACTGGACCAGATTATAATGTCATTTTCCTTCCTTTTATTTTCCTTTTCTCTTAAATCTTAATCGGATCATTTTACTTGCACAAAAATTATTGAACTTTGAGTTGCACCAATCATCTTTTGCAAAAATAGATCAGCCCCTAGGTTCTCTAGTAGCTCCAACTCCCACACTACTGCTGGAAACGAGGAATCTGTAATTGATCCGATCAAAGAGCTTTATCCAGAAGGCTAGAAGATCATCAATAGAAACTTGCCTATTTCTCCTCTTTTGGCATGACTCAAACTCAAGACTTCCTGAAGGAGAGAGTCTTAAGTGAAAAATCTGGACCAATTGATCCACCCCTCGTTGTCTGCACACCGTGGTTCTCACGTGACTTCCACGTGCTGTGGCTTAGCAACCAGTAACAAGGCTTAATTCCTCTAGACTACAGTGCTACGAAACACATGGAACCCAATCATTGGGTACACACGTTTTCCTCACGCTTTTGTTTCTCTATGGCTGCGGACTTCAGTAAGGAGCCGCTTTCCGACCCACTGAACTGAATCATCAAGCATCCATGAATTGCAGGGATCCTCTCGCTCGCACACACGTATGTAAACTGATGAGTTATATTAATTTACTTTCTGCTCAAAATATCAAACAGATATTTTCAGGACGCTCCAGACTTGGGGTATTAGATCACGGTGCCAGTGTGTTATGTATATGAGAGCAAGATTGTCTACTGGTGTTTATCTTTGTAATGATGAGAGTATTATCATAAACTATATTGTTAGTTGGATGATAAGAGATTATAGCAACTATTATGCAATGGCTTTTACAATTATCTATAATGACGGATTAAAGTTGTCGACCTGAGTTTAAGGCACCGAATTATAAGTTTCAGACAAGTGTCTTCCGTATTAAGCCCATCACTTTTTTCGCTGGTTACTTAGGAATATATTTCAATCCAGTATACAGCTAGGTATAAGTGATAATTTCATTACAATAGCTTAAGCTGTTGTGTGAGACTAACTTAATTGGTTTTATATATTAACTAACACACCCCTTCAAGTGAAAGCCCAAAGGGCTTGAAACTTGCACAGGCTCACTCTACCTTGTGCTGAATAGTAGATGGGTGGTAGGATTTGAACTCACGACCACTTGATCACAAAGGCTCTGATACCATGTTAAGTGATCATTTCGTCCCTTTGCCCAATATGTCTATCAGATGTCCAGTCCTGCTCTGGACTGAGGGAGTATGTCAGGAATCTCACATCGGACAACTATAAAGGCATTCAAGAATTTATAATAGTATGCAAACCTCTCACTCTTGAGCTAGCTTTTGTAAGTTAAGCACTTTCTAACATATACCTCTCTTTTCCCCCAGCTATGCCTGTCAAGAGAATTCGAATACTAATAAAAGTAGAAACAAAAATTGCTACACCGAGAGGGTAAAGTTCTTGGGATTCTTCCTTTTGCCCATACCCATAAATTAAGTATAAATTCTTCTAATATCTCTTACCACGACGCTTCTACCCCATTATGGATGAAAAAGATAAATATCTTGGGGGTTGCCTAGTAGTGTTAAGTAGCTATTGTCTCCAACTTAATTTATTATATGGAGCATAATTTTTTTTGTGGTGGCCAAGCCTTTTAGGTGTCAAAAAGATGTTACTTTTCTGTGACATGATAAATGGATTCAATCATGTAGGGGCAAAGCGTCCTTACATTTTAGGTGTGTGAATATGATTGATGTGTATAACTCAAGAATCTCCTCCCTCTATTATTCCCTTCACTATACATGTTAGAGATCAAACTTATCATTAGCTCAAGAGATCTCTATTTTGCCTTTTTAAGGATTAATCTATTCTTGATTATTATGTGATCAACGTTGTCGTCTCTTGATTCACATGTCCTGTTGGCTAATAATCCCTTATCTAAATACTAAAGCAAGAATCGCAATCATCTTCTATCTTCCAAAGTACTTGCAAACAAATCAATACAAAAGAATGCATCTATGCCAAATATCTTCTTAACATGCAGGAATTTGACCATCGGCCACTTATAGTTGTTGATTAGAAATGCCATATCTGGTTAACACTCGATCTACTCTTCGATGGTTAGTGTTGGAACTGACTACAACAAAGGCTCAAACTCAATATCCCCGAAGCTAGAATTCATACTTTTTTTAGTATAGAAGGGAAAAAAGAAAAAGGAAAGAGATCATAAGGATGGCCATATACCAAAAGTTAGCCAAGAATTTGCTTTTACGGAACCTTAACTAATCAATAGCCATGCTAAAAGTGAATGCGGCTATGCTAAGAGCCAAGAAGCCACTTCTAACCTGCTTCACTATTACAGTCAAATGAGAATATGTTAGGGATAGATGGATGCATGCATTTACGCCATCAGATTTTATTCTTCTTACTTGAATTCCTGTCATTCTACCAATCTTTTATTCTTTCATGCAACCTTCTAAGCTGATTTCGCATTTGACTTTTTTATTTTTCGTGCATCTTTATACCTCTATCATGGGAATGAAACTCCTTTAAAAGGGAATTTCCAGTCATTTTGGATGGAACGCGTATACAATGCATACGACTATTAGGCTATTAGCTTATCAATTGAAAGAGAATAATATTGTAGCTATACAGTGGAGTGAAAGGGAATGGGATTTAGAAAATAACGAGTTGTGGAACAGAAGTTATAATGAGATAGGGTAATCGATACCATCAAAAGATCCCCATTTATCCTGTTTTCCTTCACATGAATGTAAAGACTAATAAACTTCTTTAATAATTGTGGCAAGTATTCCCCACTTCTGTTTTCTACAGAGAATTACATTGTTAGTCAACAACTGGCCAGATATTTTTATCCTGTAACCAAAATAAGTCATATAATAAAAAGGCCCATGTGGTTTATAATCTTTTAAGAGTTTATAGATTTGTAAAATTAAACTTATATTTTCAATTTCGTTCAACTTTCATATGAAATATTTCATACTCTGGATAAATTTGCTATATCAAACAGAAGAATTTGTATGATTAATTATGTTATTTTAGATATTACGAGTATATAGTTATGGTTGGGACGGCCATACAAGGCTCAATTCCAGGCCCAGACATCGACGGCTCAGTTGTAGGTGATCATCTCCCATGTAAACACCAAAGACCTACGTAAAGACCTAAACCTAGCAATTATTCCATATATAAGGTAATATTTCGCCATGATGCAGGTACGACATTATAACCCTAGTTTTCTCTATTGTTAGCAACCAAAACCTTCTAAAAGAGACTAACTTAAGTGTCGGAGGGGCCTTCCGGGAACCAACCCCCAGCGTACCTTATTTGTCTTGCAGGTATTCAACAACTAAAGTCATACAGAATCATGGATCCGAATAACAATGTTCAGCCCCCGCCAGTGGCGAAGCCAGGAATTTGTTTCAGGGGGGCAAGGTATATATATATAGTTTTTTTTAATCCAAGCCACCATGGGAAACGACATTCTTTTAGGGTAGGCAACCTCTATATACACATATATTTTCTTTTTAAAAAAAATTGAGGGTGGCCCACCCTCCATTCTATGTAGCTTCGCTACTGGCCCCCGCAGAATCTGACCGAACCAAGTTACATACATATAGCTGCCAGTCATTCAGGTACATTTACTTACCCTCTCTAAATGGTCGGGAATAGTTGTCTTTAGTCGATACAGAAAAAAAAAATTATGCAAGAAATTAATTTAGGGACAGTTCGACAGAAGAAGCACGTCAATTTGGAAGCTTCACAAATCATAATTACTGAATCAATTACCACAATGCTCCCTTGAAATGTGAGGGGGATTGATATTAATCTGTACTCAAAGGTTATAACACTTACTGTACATGAAAATCTCTTGGTTCGAGTAGAACTTTTGTGATAAAAAAGAAAGACGTACGCAAGATAATTGCTCTTCAGCGAAATAATAAGGGTACCATGTAAAAATTTGAAGCGAATAAAGTACATTAGCACAGTACAGATGTGTATTACGTATATGGTTGACAATGGAAAACTGTAACATTTAATAGAGAAGACAATGTTAATGTAGCAGGAAACAGAATTATACATTGTACCCAATAGGATTTCTGTTTAATGCCATATGTCGCCTACCAGCTAGGCATTATAAAACCTCCTCTGATCTCCGTCTCAGTTACCTGAAATCTGCAAAATGATGTTCGTTTCGTTTCCCAAAAGATTCATAGGCATGATTGGAATGTAATTAGGCTTTACTTGATTTTCTGGCACTGAAAATGCCTCCTTCCTGCTAGTGCCACTCGATCTTGAATGGTTTACTATGCTTAACTAGATTTACTTTTTATATGTTAATTTTTCTATTCAGATATTTATATATACTCGCAAATATCCTTTCCTTGTAGTAAGATAAAGAATCTTAATTATCATCTGATGCTTTAGTAACTTCTTTTCAATTTAATATATTTTATATTAGTTTTTTTTTTTTGGATTCGAGGAAACCCCACAGGCAGGCCAAGCGGGCTCACTCCTCTTAGAGGGCCAAGTGGCTACACCCCATCACAGAGGGCCTCACTAGTTCTCCACCCATATGTAAAACCCCGGCTGCCCTAGGCTCTTACAAGAGGGGCTAGCAAGGAATCGAACCTGGGACCTAACCGAAGTCAAGTCCCGCTCTCAACCATCTAGCCACACCCCTTGAGGGCAAAATCATTTTATATTAGTTACTCACACTAAAAAACTTACTTATAAAATTACTTATTTTTATAATTTATTTTTGAAACAAAATGGACTTTCAAATTTTTAGTCAATCAAAAATTATTGTTAAGAAAATATTTTAATTTATTTATAATTATAATTTGTAAGGTATACCTCAACTTAAATTTTGAGATGAAAACTACAAAAAATGATAGAAATATAAATTAATGTAGTTTTAGTTACCTTTTAATATTAGTAAAAATAGATTAAAGAATAACAAAATCCAGTAAGAATCCTATGAAAAAAGAGATTAAAGAATCCTTATTTATCAATAATGATTTATTTATTATATAGTTCATTGTCTTAGAATGAGCTGAGGCTTAATCCAACCTCAATCAAACATTTAACATTCAGTTTTCAGATGTATTAATGAAGAGAAATTAGGACGAAGTAACTGTCATTAACCATTGCACAAAAAGACAAAAATAACACAATGGAAGTAAATGTCATTGATTAACCTTGTAATGTCTTATTTTACGAAACACAGTTGTTTTCGTGTAACGTCAACAAACCATACATTTGTGCAGCTCCCTCTAACAGACAGCCAGACGGGTAAGGAAAATGGTAAGTTGTTCAGCGTGTGTAAAGGGCTAAAAGCTCGAGTTTTGAATAGTCACGCTCACGCTAGCACTTTGGACTCAAAAGGTAGAACGCCCGCTCTAGGTGCCCCCACACTCCGGCTCAATATTGTGTGATGGAAGTAAATCACGGTCTGATCCCAGCCAGCTTCTCGAAAAGGCGGCCCAGTATTCGGTGCGCACAAGGAGTCACCAGTCACCACATTGGATGAACTCCCACACTGTCGCAGCCGAGACTCGAACCCGAGACTTTGGACTCACTTTCCTTCCCAGTGACCAACTGGGCTACCCGCGCGGGCCAGTCACGCCAGCATTGGGTCCACTGTAGTGTGTTACAAGGAGTTGAAACTCGCATTAGTAAAACAGATATTTAAATGAGCAAGTTACGTTCATGTTATTACTACCAATTTTAATTTAATTGGCTGCAAAGCTTAATGTATAACATTAAATTTTAATGAGAATTATTTTAATTATATCAACTATATATCATAGAAAAAAGAAGGGAGGGAGTGGTAGTTTTTTTAATAATCAATTTAGGTTGAAAAACAAAAAATGTAGAATTGCCAAGTTGTAGGTCAAACAAAAACATGCAAATTATTCAATTAATAAACAGTGGATAAACCAAGTTCAAAACCTAACTCGTAGACTTTGGAGGGAATCCAAATAAAGCATTATAAAATAAACACATTGAAAAGCCTCTCTTCGCTGTAGTAATATACTAGGAGTTAGAGCTTTACTCTCTGTCGACGTATTATCGTATATACATTAGCTGCATCGCATAAGCTTCAAAAATGGAGCTAACCTCACGCATCACCTTCAACTACTTAGCAGTGTTTGCGTCACTAACCAAAGACCTGAACGGACTTCACCATACGCGTGCCTAGAGTACTAAAACTAGCACTGACGACATGGGTCTCTTGACCATCCACTCATTTTATTAACTCATGTGATAGCCTCACAAGATTTCATCGCCTGAATTATTTTAAATCAAGACAAACACACGCCAAGAACAAACTTTTTTTATTTTTATTACTTAATATGTTCCAAATTAAGCAATGGTTGAAAGGTAAATACCCCCACGAAAACATTGTGAGTTTGAAAATAACCTTTCGGCTTTGACATTCAAACACAGGCCTTTTACTTCTTTTTCACACACTCAAGTCTCAACTTAGGAGACAACAGAGCTGAAACAATTAACCATTTTGTCTAGTTAACTTAACCATGTCAAGGGGTCACTTGTTAACCCACATAGCTTTATCCGAGCCACACCTGCTCTACTCTCGCTCGCTTTATAGTTTATATATATACATATATATATAGTCACACACACACAGACACATAAGTTACTCGGTTCACTTTAGTAAAATAGTAACCTTTAGTTCTCTTCCATCTGTCTCTCTCTATATATCTATCTCTGCGTTCTGCAGCAAGAAACAGGCCTATTGCAGCAGAGAGTTTCAGCAGAGGACACACCATCTAGTTAGTTAAATAACGGTTTTTCCTCTTCCTTCTTTCTTCCCATTTTGCCCTCCCCATCTTCTCCAACTTATCCTGCTTCAAATTTCATTGTCTCCACTGAAAACTCTGTTGCCATTGGACGTCATATAAATACCTCTTCTCTGAACTTGCTTAGCAACCCAATTCAAAGATGATTAGCTGGCATGATATTTACACCGTTTTAACGGCGGTGATTCCTCTGTACGTGGCCATGATCTTGGCCTACGGCTCTGTACGATGGTGGAAGATTTTCAATCCCGATCAATGCTCCGGCATCAACCGTTTCGTGGCCATATTCGCCGTGCCACTTCTGTCTTTTCACTTTATCTCGAAGAACGACCCTTATGCCATGAACTTCAGGTTCATAGCAGCAGACACGCTTCAAAAGATTATAATGTTAGTCGCTCTCGGGCTTTGGACAAACTTAACAAAAAATGGAAGCTTGGAGTGGATGATTACAATCTTCTCTTTGTCAACCCTTCCCAACACACTTGTCATGGGCATTCCGTTACTGATCGCCATGTACGGCAATTACGCCGGTAGTCTCATGGTTCAAGTTGTGGTCTTGCAGTGTATCATATGGTACACTCTTTTACTCTTCCTCTTCGAGTACAGAGGAGCGAAGATTTTGATCATGGAACAGTTCCCTGAAACAGCAGCGTCAATTGTTTCCTTTAAGGTTGACTCCGATGTTGTATCTCTCGACGGCAGGGACTTCTTAGAAACGGACGCTGAAATCGGCGACGACGGTAAGCTTCATGTGACTTTGAGGAAATCAAATGCTTCCAGACGATCTCTTGGTCCAGGTTCGTTCTCGGCATTGACTCCACGACCTTCGAACCTCACCGGAGCAGAGATTTACAGCTTGAGTTCGTCGAGAAATCCAACACCAAGAGGCTCAAATTTTAACCATTCTGATTTCTACTCCATGATGGGTGTTCAGGGTTTACCTGGTAGACACTCAAATTTTGGTCCCGCTGATCTCTACTCAGTTCAAACGTCGCGAGGTCCAACCCCGAGATCATCAAATTTTGAAGAAAATTGCGCTCCAATGGCGACCATATCTTCTCCTAGATTCGGTTTTTATCCTGCTCAAACAGTACCCACTTCGTACCCTGCTCCAAATCCGGAGTTTTCTTCGACGAACGCCCCCAAAACCACCGTAAAAAATCAACCGCAACTACAACAGCAGCAGCAGCAGCAGCAGCAGAACAGTGGCAAAGCAAATCATGATGCTAAGGAGCTTCACATGTTTGTGTGGAGCTCGAGTGCGTCACCGGTTTCCGATACGGGTGGCCTGCACGTCTTCGGCAGTACTGATTTTGGAGCTACAGAACAATCGGGCCGGTCTGAACAGAGTGCGAAGGAGATAAGGATGTTGGTGACCGACCAAAATGGCGAAAGCAAAGGTACTAACAAGCATGCACTAAACATAATTGTATGCGATTAGTAGTTTTTTTATTAACAATGGCTTGATGTATTGCGGTTTCAATATTGTTAAAGTTTTGGTCCCTATTTTGTAAGCTATTCCACAAGGTGGAGAGTTTGTTGGTGAGGACTTCAGCATTGGTGGTAAGGAAGATGGAGAAGAAGAGGGGGAAAAAGAGGGACCAACTGGACTTAACAAGCTTGCGTCAAGTTCAACCGCTGAGCTCCACCCAAAAGTCGCCGGGGCTCCGGAGTCCAGTGGCAACAAGCAAATGCCTCCGGCGAGTGTCATGACTCGTTTGATATTGATCATGGTGTGGCGAAAACTGATTCGCAACCCTAATACTTACTCCAGTCTCATTGGCTTGGTTTGGTCTCTTGTTGCTTTCCGGTTAGAAACTAAACGGGCCCTTTGATCTAGTTCACATTCTTTTCTATCGTCTGATTTTGACAAATCAGAGTAATAAATCATGTGAGTATGATTGAATTTTCTGTGCTGGTCATAAATTTCTCAGGTGGCATGTGGCTATGCCTAAAATAATAGAGCAGTCAATTTCTATACTCTCTGATGCTGGCCTTGGAATGGCGATGTTCAGCTTAGGTATGATTTTTGTTCAAGTTATCATCTTTTCTTTGCCCGTTCACTACTATCTCCCTCTTCTTTTACCCAACTAGTCGGAACAACTTCTGCAACCTATCATACCTTTTTAAGTTTGGTACAAGGTGAAATTCGTTAATGAAAAATTTGGTCAATCCAAGTGAAGGGTATGGGTTGGGGTCATGAATGCTCACAACTCATGACAACCATCCATTCCATTCAACTTTTAGCGACCTTTGGGAGTTGTTAATGGCGAAGAAATTAAACGGGTTTTTGTCTTAGAAGTATAAATAGATTGTACCACCCGACACATGGGGCCAGTTTAGCTTGTGGTCCATCGTCGGCGGGTACCCAGTGGTGATGGCTACGCATTGAATTATGGTTTTTGGTAAAAAGTAGTTGGGAGTAAGAAAATTAAATTTGTGTTGTCTGATTTTTATGTTATTTTTGTTGAAATTAAGGTTTGTTTATGGCCTTACAACCAAACATTATTGCGTGTGGCAACTCCGTCGCTGCCTTTGCCATGGCCGTTAGGTTCCTCACCGGCCCCGCAGTTATGGCCGCTGCTTCAATAGCTGTTGGCCTCCGCGGTAGCCTCCTCCACGTCGCTATTGTGCAGGTAAATATATCTTTTTTTCCCACTTAATTGTTAACGTACCAATACCAGTACCCGTACCACGATGAACTTTATTTTCCTTTAATATGCTTTATATTTCAATAATTCATTTGTTAAATCCTCATCTTTGTAACAGGCTGCACTACCACAAGGAATAGTTCCATTTGTGTTTGCCAAAGAGTACAACGTACATCCAGCTATTCTGAGCACTGCGTAAGTGTACAGAAATTAAGTTTCTTTTAAGAGGCAGTCCGTAGTGGCTGATTTTCTTAAAAAACTCTAGTACATCATTTCAATTTTCTTTTGGTGTTGCAGGGTTATCTTTGGAATGTTGATAGCATTACCAATTACTCTAGTTTACTACATACTTCTTGGATTGTGATTTCCCATTATAGTTAGTCGGAGAGAGAGAGCAAATGAAGAGAATTTCGGGTTGCTGAATGTGTGCAGCTGAGTTCAACAAAGTAGATATGTTCCTTGTTACAAGAGGCCAGGTTCGCCCGGCAAAGAAGGTCTAGGGTAAAGAATTTGCCTCCAGGTCCCAAGATTTTTGGAGCTACAAGAATATTACTTATCAATCGCCCTGATATCAGGATCCTGCACCCACTAAGAACCAAACTGTGTTTAGTTTATTCCTTTGAATTGATCCAACTTTGATGGTGGTGATATAGGAGCAATGAAATCCGGAGCCCAGGAGACATGAGTGAGCAAAAACAGCAAGGCAAAATAAGTTGGTCATGGAGGGGATTTCTATATATCTTAATTATCTTCGTTGGTTCTCTCAATCATGTAAAGTCTGATTTGAATATTCTTACCAAAGCGACAACCCAAGTTGATTAAACAAGCGCTGAAGAGTTGGTTTCTTGTTCTTCTAGTTTTAGATTTGCTCCATTGGTCGCAGTGTTGGCTCTTACTGTCCGTAGATCCGGCAATTATTTACGTTTGTCGTTTTGTGTAGAAAAATTTGTAATATGAATGAGAAAAAGGGTCATTAACCGTTGATACATTGTCTTTCCAATTAAGGAAAAAGAAAAAAGAGGATAAGGTGAAATTAAGATTTGTGACTGAGTGGGGTGGGGGCTTTGTGCACTGCTCTTGCGCATACAAAGCATATTACATTACGAGGAGGCAAGAGATGTACTTAGCTTTCGGCTTTTGTTTCGCTTTTCAATCTTACCCTACCTTGGTATAGCCAATTGGAGTCGTGGCTTTGAATGAATAGACCAGTGAAGGAGGTGGTGCCGTGGTGGGTTGGTCAAAAATTTCAACTTCCTTTTCCCAACTTTTCCTTCCAGGAAAGTGACTGCACAGATCATCCCTCTGTTTGACATCTTATTCATTCTTTTTACAAAGTCTCGTAGGCCGTAGCTTTTAGCCTCACCAGCTGTACAACTGGGATCTTATCTCAACTCTTTTCCCTGCTCCGAAGCCCTCATATTTCCTTAGCTATATTTTCTTACCAAGAGGCAAGTAATGCTTTTAGAGAGTCAGCTTTAGATTATGGTTGAAGAAAATTAGTTCCACAATTTTGCACAAACGTTTTTAATCACACCCCTACCAGTCCAACTAAAAGTTTCCACATAGCACCGAATTCCATCCGTCATGTGAATCCTTTGATCAGCTGTTGCCAAACCCAAGACTTCCATTCCATCTTAGAGCGTGTAGCAGTAGGAGACATAATTTTCACAGAAAAGTCACCATTTCAAGCTCTAATCTCAATACCCCTAACATCGCCTAGTAGGCATTAGTCAATAATAGCCACGCACAAGCACACTAATCGAAACTAATTAAAGATTTCGATATTCTCCTAATGTATATTCCTATCTGTGGTAAACAGCAAGTAAAGCAGGTAAGACCAACATGCCCCAGCGAGAAAGCGATGGGTCTTAAATAGTGACATAGAAAGTCACGGTGGCGATGAACTTGCCACGTGGGATCAAAGGGATATTGCATCAAAATGGGCTACGTGTGCGGACTTCGAACCTCAAAATTCTATCCCAATCTAGTGCTGAAATTGAGTTATAAACTTCGAAAAATTTTTTGAACCGGACCACCTTCCAGTCCTAGACATCAACGTTGGTAGGTTTATGGTCGGATCGGTTGGACCGGCCTCGATCGGCCCAATTCCGAGCCTGGATATCGACGGCCCAACGACTACAACTCATTCGGTCCATCGTATGTCAGACTCTCGTGCAAATATAATAACCTACATAAACCTAGCATCCACAGCATATATAAGGTATAATTCTGCCATAATTCAGGTATGACAATACAACATAGCTTTCTCTCTGTTTACGGCCACCAAAACCCTACCAAAGTACTAACTTGAACATCGGAGGGGCCTTCCGGGAACCAACCCCCGGAATGCCTTTGTCTGTTTTGCAGGTATCACATACTCAGAATTGCACAGGTCATGGATCAAAACGACGACAATTCGATTCAGCAGAATCAGGCTGAACCATTTGGCGCCCACCGTGGGGCCGACGTCAGGGCACCACGTTCAGAACCACACAGATCAGTCAGGCGGCAGCGGCCAACACTGATATTGTCGTCGTCGCGGCATTTGCGTTGCAGCGGATGATTTCGCCTCTGCCGTTGCCTGATGTTCCTTCTTCGACACCTCCCAGCTCTCGCACACAGTCTTCACACCCAAATGACCGCCCGCAGCATCAAAACTCAGACCAAGAAGAGCAGAGCGTGGCCCTGGAGGATAACGTTGGGGTCAATTCTCATCTCCACTCTCAGCATCCCCCGGATGCTAACCCTCCTGCACCGCAGCAAACCCCTCTCACCCAACGGCAGATAGAGGAAGCGGCCGAGCTAGTGATCCACCAGATTCTTCATTCCCGCCTGGGACAGCAACAAACCTCCGCTCAGCAGCAGGGTGCGATGGCCGATCGTCATCCCTTTGAAACCCTAGGAAAAGTCGCGGACGATAGAATCAATCAAATTCGGAATCCTTACGAGGGTCGGGCGCCTGTACAATACAGTCCCCCCCTCATTCCAGAGATCCTGGACAGTCTCCCACCGGTCGGTACCAAAATACTGACGCCTGAAAAGTATACTGGAAAGACCGACCCCCTGGATTACCTACAGTACTTCCAGTCGATGATGAACCTGCACTGCGTCCCGGATGCCATTCAATGTAAGGCATTCTGTACTGCCTTTCAAGAAGGAGCTCGGCGATGGTTCAATAGCTTACCACCGGG
>JANKOE010000204.1:16909100-16923377 GCA_026284465.1 Erythroxylum citrifolium
GGTATCACATACCCAGAATTGCACAGGTCATGGATCAAAACGACGACAATCCGATTCAGCAGAATCAGGCTGAACCAGTTTAAAATCTCTGATTTCAAGAATGAGATTCCAATACAATAGCTTCTCTCTTTAGTGAAAGGTCATTTTTGATTAGCACACAAACTTGAAAGTTTCAATGGAGATTTTCCAAGCAAGATTATAAAGAAAATTTCTTTGCTTCCAAAAGCATATGATGTGGTATTATTACAAACATATAGCATTTTATAAAATGTCTAATCTTTTAAAATTTTTCATTTTAATGTTTATTTTTTAAATTTTAATTAAGTGATCAGTTTTTTTTAATAAATTTAACAATTTAATTCAAAACGTTAATTTTATTAATATTTTATTGATTCGGATATAAGTTTTTTTAATCCATGACATATAAGATCTATAATCGTATCGTTCAAGCTTTAAAATTTATAAGCCCTCAAATACTATAAGCGCACGGGTCGCGATTGTAGTATATGTCGATCCCACGAGGAAGGGGACTAATCTAATTCTAAAATATAAGGCCAACAATATATGAAATTCAAAATAAACAATGCAACGAAAAGTAATCACTAGAATTAAACTCAACCACTTAAGTTAGAAATTAAACACGAAAGAATTAACAATTGAGCAATATGAAATCACAATAGAAATCAACCTAAGGAATTTACTAATTATGAAAAAGGGGATTTTACTTATCATTAATGTTAACCTAGTCGATTATGTGTTAATGGAGTGTTGGTTTAGACTGTCCTAGGGGCTGATTACTCTCACTCGAGTTATAATCATTAAACCCTAAATTATAAACCCTAATCAGATTATAGAATTTGCAATATCTCAATTAACAAATTATCCAAAACCTAATTAGATTTGAAGCACTCTAATAAACTATTGGAACATCACACTAGATCTCTCTCCGCACAATTACCAATATGATTTATTACGGTTTCTATTAAATCACTTAACTCTCATTAACCTAATTTAATTATTTTTCATTCAGTTCACCCTCTCAGTTTATTACCGAATTATGCAATAACGTAATTAAATCACGACATTCATCCAAATAACGCAATCAACTAAATTATCATTAAATCAAAATAAAATCCCAAAGTAGAGTTTAAAACATCATAAATATTCCAAATCCTATCTTAATTCTAACCCAATGTGCTAAAGAGGTTATGGGATGGGTGTGTCATTTCATATGAAAGATTAGTTGACACTTAATTTTTTATATAGGTGCCTACATGTCATAAATAGAAAAAAAGTTATGCTAGCCAAATTACCAAAATACTAACGAAACTAACAATTTGAATCGAGTTATTAAAGTTATAAATAATTGGTCACTTAAATTAAAAAATTTAAAAGTTTGAATACTGAATAAAAAAATTCTCAAAAGATTAAGTACTTTAGAATATGTTATCCCTATTAGAAAGGTCCTAAAGATTTTGCTTGCACATATATTGAAGGGTTAATTATAAAAAATTAACTTTAGTCAATTTTCCAATACTAGCCTAAATTTTAAAAGTGGCGCTAAAAGATTCCACTTTTTAATTTGTTGCTAAAATAACTCGACCTTAAGTTTCCTGTTAATGTTGTTGACGTGGCTAACCACGTCAAATTTTTTAACATGCCACATTCTAACATGTGTCTCTTTTTTTTCAACTCATTTGTTCAATATATAATTAAATTTTAAACACAAAGCTTAATATCCTAGATTATTAACGCTCTCATGCTACAACATGATTACTTTACTGCAATCTCCCTCCGACGATAGTCCTCTCATGCTTCCCTATTGACAGTTAACGTCTTTTGTTCTTCATGGTACACTACTCTCATGCTATATCATCTTTATCATTGATTACTTAAAGTGTTTGAGAGAGTGAGTAAGATTATTGTACATCTTTTTAGGTGAGTTCATATAATCCTAGGTTAACTGTTTGAGAAATAATTTAGTGTTAATGAATTAGTTTGATTGATCATTCACAGTTCTTATCATTCTTCTATTATATTTCAACTAGTTGTAGTTCTTTTTCTAAGTCATCAGTGGAAACGAATTTTGAAAGTGAGTTCTATATGAACTCCTCTGTTTAAATTCATTCTCTTAGCTATTAGTGGTATTTTCTTGGGCCGTTGACGATCAAATTTCGAACCATCCTCATTGTTCATTGGTGTGGTAGGAATTGAATTGGTGGGAACATGACCTTCCATAATTAGAGAGCTTTCATCTCTATCGAAGTCGCCATAGTTGAGGTAGAGGCAGAGCTTTCCGAACCACTTCTCTTTCTTTTAGTTTTGGTGCCTACTTGTATTAATTGAATCACTGCCTAAATTAACTTTTGCTCTTATATAAATTAAAAACTTGAATTCAATTTTCTTGATCTATTATGCCTGTTATGTTCCATAAACATCTTTGTTGAATTATTAAACCTTTGTAATATAACTCTCTTTATATGCATGGAAAGGCATCATAAACCTCTACAATATTACTCTTCCTCCTAATGACTGGTAACAAATTGTTGAATAAAGCTATCAAATGTACTTTTCATATGAAGATGATAAAATGGTCTTCCAAATCTCCCTTGGTAATTTAGTGTATAGAATATGAAAAGAATGTAATGATAGGATATTCTCAAATCATACAATGAGTAAAGAAGCTTTTCTCGTGGATCTCTTAACAAAAACTAGGATGTAACTTGTTATCCATAGAATTAATCAAGGCTGCAATCCTATCGTCAGTAGTTATTGTAGACTATCTTTGATCTCTAGACAACTATAAAGCCTTTACATATAAGATAATGTAAGCAAACATGAATATGCTAGCTTAGGAGTCAATTGGTGGGGATTACATTCAATTTTTGATTGAATGTCTCAGTTCATCTAGTTTCCATTGTCTATTACTCTATTGTTTACCCCTCTTAAAAGATGTTTGATGAACTTTTTCAATGATGGTTATTAATTTCTTTTAAAAAGAATAATGCTTCTACTATTCTCATTACTCCAACAAGGCTATCAATTTTCCTTATTAGTGCCTATTTGAGTTTCTATGAGTAGTTTATGTGCCTTTTCCTTACTTAATTTTTAATATTAGTTCTTCATCATCATCTCCTCAATTAGCTATAAGGTAGCTTCTATATTCTTGTTATTCAAACTGTAATAGATGAATTAAATAGTTAAGATGATGGGGATTTCAATAACTTATCTACTAAATTACATATTATAATTAGTCAAATCATATTCATCTAGGCATTTGGATGTCTAATTTTATTTTATAATGGTTGAAAATGGCTTAGTCTCCATATTGATCATTTTAGGGATTGATAATGGAGTGACATAGAAAGTTACAATGGTGATGAAGTTCTAACGTGGGATCGAAGGGATATTGCATCAAAATGGGCCACGTATGCGAACTTTGAATCTCAAAATTCTATACCAATTTGGTGCTAGAATTGAGCTTAAAAACCTCAATAAAATTTTTGGACCACCTCTTAGTCTTAGACATAAACATTAATAGGTTTAAAATCTTTGATTTCAAGTAAGGGATTCCAATGCAATTAAGTGACCAATTTTTTATAACCTTAACAACTCAGTTCAAAATGTTAGTTCTATTAATATTTTGTTGATTTTGATATCAGATTTTGTTTATCCATGACATGTAAGATCTAACAGAGAAAATTAATAGTCAATTGATCATCCATATGGATTAAAATACCCAACCCAATTAACTATAGGGTGGCTTTTGTAGTCTTGTTATGCAAACTGTAATAGGTGAATTAAAAAGTTAAGATGATGAGGATTTTAACTACTTATCTATTAAATAATGTATTATAATTGGGTGAATCATAATCATCTAATCATTTAGATGCCTAATTTTATTTTATAGTGACTGAAAAATTCTTAGTCTCCATATTGATCTTTTTTAGAATTGATAATTATTCTCTACTTCTTTCTTGTTATTTTGTTCTTCTATATATCAAATTATGGTATTTCAAATTCTGTAACTTATATAGTTTTTCTCTATATAAGTTCAAGAAACATTCTTGGCATAACCTAAATGGTGAACTAAGTAAGTGGTTGTTTTCATTCTTTAACGTCCTTGTTTTAATTTATTTTTCTTTTAGTTTCATACATTAAGGACTTATTATATAAATAAGTTGTGGCAATAAAATCTTTAGAAAGAGCATGTTATGGTTTTGGTTTAATAAATTCTTGCAGTTTTGGTTTGTTACATTTTAATATATTTTATTAGAAACTAATAATAAAATATTTTGTAATGCAAACGCTGGTAAATTTTAAGTTTCACTATAGTGGGGTATTGGAAAGAATTGACAACAACAAATATATTAAGGGCAAGATCAAAAGGAAGAAGGATATATTGGTGTTGATGAACTCAGTATGTTAATACTAAAAAGAGTAAATGAGTATCGAAAGATAAAGGACATAGAGTTGTATTTATGTTTTACAAATTTCCATAAGAGTCAATAAGATGCTTAAAAAAGTTGAGCTTGCACTATGATAAAGACATCTTATTAATGCTTTAGTGTATAGAAAAATTGAAGAACTACAATGTTAAAATATATTATGAGCATGGTTATGATAATCCTACAAATGATCGTGAAGAAATTGATTCTAATATTGCCAATAAAGAGGGGTTATTCCAAGTGTATATGGAACAAGATGATAGAGATTTTGTTATCACGAAGAATACTAAATCTAAAAATGAAATAGGTGATGATGAAATTTATGAAATTGATAATGAAGAATATGTTATCACAATAACTAATAAGAAGAAATATAGGAAGGTAGGTAGTTGATTTGAATGTGATGGTGTTGTGGATGGGATTGGAAGCAACGGAAAATGTTGTAATAAAGAGCGAAGTTATTCAAACAATTCACAAAGAGAAGTAAAGAGTTCACATGGTTAATGTAGTAAGTATGAAGATAGTGATGTTAAAGTTCAATCACCAATATATAGTGATGATGATAAGTACGAGGTCTCTGGTACAAAGAAGAAATATATTGTTTTTAATCCAAAAGTGAACTTGAAAGACTTTTAGTTTGAAGTTGTCACAAAGTTTAAGGATGAGGTTTAGTTTAGGGAGGCAATCATAAATTATGCAATTGCAATTTGATATGATGTTTTAATGATGAGATCTAGTTAAGAATGGACACTATTTGTGATCCACACTGCCCCTTTATGGTTCATGCTAGATGGATTAGAAATGAAAAAAAACCTTTGTAATGAAGATATTATATAACAAGCAAACTTGCAAAAAAAGTGCAAAGAAACAAGTAAGTTAGTGAGAAGTGGATAGCAAATGAATTGTTACGCAGGTTTAGGAGGAACCCTAATTGGACAATTAGTAAGATGATAGATAATCTTCGAAGGAAGTATGTATTGCAAGTGATTAAATCTTATTGTTATAAGGCTAAATGAGAAGCTATTATGATGCTATGAGAATTAAGGGAAGGGCTTTATGCAAAATTGTGGACTTATAAACAAGAATTATGACAAGTCAATAAAGAAGGACAATTCATCAACCAAAAATGGACTTGATAAAAAGTTTGGAAATCCAATTTTAAAAGTTTTATATGTGAAATATGGTTCCTTTGTGGTTTTTGAAAAATAACAAGACTAAATGGATGCTTTTTTGAGACTTTTTTTAGAAGTGCTTTGTTAGCTATAGTTAGGAGTGATATGAACAATTAGATGTATTTTATATGTTGGGTTGTGATTGGAAGAGAGAACTACCAATCTTGGCATTGGTTTTTCAATCTTTTTAGTGATGATCTAACCATTAATGAGAATTATGGATGTTTGTGAGAAATCAACAAAAGGTTAACATTCTAATATTCATACCGTTTATTGGTAAATATATTTTGAATTGTTATACTTACATTATAATGTTTTATTTGTTCTTTTTTGTTTGTTTAGGGTTTAGTAGATACATTAAAGAATCTCTTCTTAAAAGTAGAGCATAGAAAATGTGCTCGATATATAGGAGTTTATTTTCGTAAGCGATTAGCTGCACATCAAAAGTGGAATTTGATAAAATAATGGAATATTTGAAGAATGTATTGAAAAAGGATTACGATGACTTTAAAGCAAGGAATCCTGAGACTTCTATGAAAGCATTTATTAACACAAGGCCAAAATGTGAGATTGTTCATACAAATATATCAGAGACATTTAATGGGATTCATTTGTGAAGTACGATCAAAAAGCTTGATTAATATGCTAGAGGATATTTTAATTGCTTTAATGACTTGAATTCGTGAATAAAGAGATATGATGATCAAATTCACTAATAATATATGTCCAAAGGTGAGAAAGAAAAAAGAAATTGCACAATAGGAAGGCTCTGTATCACCAGGACAAATTAAAGTTCGAAGTTCGAAGTAATGCAAATTTCAGATAAGTTCATTATTGATTTACAAGTAAGAACATGTAAGTGTAGACTTTAAGATTTAGTAGGAATCCCATGTAAGCCTGAATTTTCTTGTATTTTATATCAAATGGAGGATATCAATGGGTATATAAATCGATACTACAAATGTGAATGTTATTTGAAGAGTTATCAATATGTTGTGGAACTCATTGGCGGTCTAAATTTTTTTTCGAAGACTAAAACCTTTAAGCCCATATTCACATTTAATTTTGGTTTTTGATCAAGTTTTTTAAATATCATAAACATTTATGTGCACATAGGCCAACTAAAGATATGGAATAGCATTTTGAGAAGTTAGTGGGAATACTTATTTTGTGGTTTGTTACCAAATTACAAAATTTGGCTAATTATTTATTTTTTAGTCCTAATTGGTAATATACTTTTTGTTTGTAATGTTTTATAGAGGGATGGAAGTTAATTTCAAGTGTTTGAAGTAACTCAATCTTCTCAAAATACAAATGCTTAAACAATAACTACAACCTGGAGGAGATACAAAGTAAGGGCCAAAAATTCAACTCCAACTAAATATCATGTTGGTGATGGTGAATCAATAACAAGATGAACCATGCTTAAACTTTGTGTTGTAATTTGGATTTGCATTTGAACTGTGTGTTGTGATATGGATATGTATATTTATTTGAACTTTGTGCTACGATTTGAATAAGGATAGGGATGTTTGACTATCTTCGATAATTGATCTTCAACTATTGCGTTTCTATTATTTGTTTGTTGTAGTTTTAATTGAAGATGATCCATAGTCTTTTTTGTGCTAAGTAAAATCCTTTTTCTCCTATTACAAATATATAACTATTAAAAACTCTTTGAAGTTCTGATTTTTGGGATTATGATGTGACATTTCAGTTAGGTTTAAAGATACATTTTGGCAAATCTTTTTTGAAAGATATTGAAGATCTTAAACTTATATTATTAACATAATGGCAAATATTTTGTGTGGTTTGGTCACTACAAAAAATTCCTAAGAATGCATTGTAATATTTTGTGTACAATGTCAAAACAATCAGTCACTACATTAATAGCAGGGGCCAAAATAATCAGTCACTACATTAATAGCAGGGGTCTATCACATGCAACTCCTTCCCTGTTCTACTATTGAAATATTTTGTCTACACTGTCAAAATAGTTGGTCACTATATCAATAATAGGGGTCCATCATATGCATTTCTCATTCTATTTTACTCCTTTAGATATTATTGTGCTACAAGTTACTATTAAAAAGCATAAGACACCCACAATATAAAGTTACATGGAATCTACAAAATAAATATAAAAACAAAGATAATAAACTTATGTCAAATTTTGAAGTATTTATGAATATAAAATAAACTCAATTTTTGCCAGCAATAATGATCTTGCAAATAAAAGTCGTACTCCAATGTAAAGAAGATTTCTGGAAAAATTGATTACAATAACAAAATCTCATCTCTTTTACCATGGCCACATACTTACAAGTCGCATACAATTTGAATGATCGTCATTCAGTTCTATAACATTAATACCATATACGTTATAATAGAAATAATCATAATGTGTTCATAAAAACATAAGGGCAATACTCACATTTGTATTATTACATTGATAAAAATGTTGACCAATATTAGGCTTAACACTTAATATTTGTAACTTTATCTTGTCATTATAATTGTGACAATCAATATGAGGAATTTGAAAAATTACTCAGGATAATGATTCCATATTATATACTAAATATAGTAACAACAAAAATTACGAATCTCGTTATATTGTTGAATATAATGACTTCTCTTGGTAAAATTGAGCGTACTTTTTTTCAACTTCTACTAAATTGTTGAAACAATAATAAATAATATTCTTGAATCCATTAACAACGGCTTCACAGTCTTCCTATGTTAAGTATATACCAAGTATAGATGTAATAAAATTTGCAAGGCCATTTTTCTATAATACACACGATGGTTGTGTATGATTAACACATATTCATATAATTGCTACAATAGCAAACAAAAGGCTATAGATAAAATAATAGCTTATGCTAAATAATGAATAGGTTTAAAAAATAAAGCAATACTATGTAACATGACTTAGCCAAATAACCAATAGGATAATTTTGTGTCATGAAAAATATTGAAGCTTCTTGATAAACTAAAATAAAATCATTGACCATCAAACTAGCAAAAAATAACCTTCCAAAATAAAGTACCGCTAGACATAGGCAAGAGTAACTAGTCTTTTGTATTTTCTATTGAATGCCTATTTTGATGTCACATTAGAAGTTTTTAGTCAAATTTAAACATACAAGACGATTACCAAATTGGTAATATTAATCTACCATGAAAATCTTCACTCTACCATTATGATAATCAGAAAAGAAAAAAACTTGAAATATAATTATTGGAGTAGTATCACACACCAATTCTTCCAAAATAGGAAAAGAAATGAATATTTGATCGTAAGTTAACAAAAAATGAAAACAAAGTAAAAGAAAAGACAATGGACGTAGATCTCAAAGTCACCTGCATTGCAAGAGGAAGGAGGATACTGAAGCCATCATCAATTAGACATAGGGGAAAAAAAAGAAAAGAAAGAAATCGTGCTTTTCATCTATCTTTAGGTCGTGTCACTTCTTACTTACAAAAACACAACAAAAATGTAAGAAAGGAGATAACACATGTTAACTGGTCTTCTGTGTCAGATCCTTTAGCACATATAGAAGATCTGACACAAAGGATCTCTCTCCCAAAACATATACTTTATCTAAGAGTTTTATATTGCAAGAGAGATTTAAATATTCAATTAGTATTACAAAATTAAGTAAAGTAAAAAAAATTTATATAATTAACAAAACTGTATTTAATTTCAATTCTAAAATGAGGATTAGCCCATTACACAATCCAGGAGAAGCAGATTTTTGGCCTACTTGGTGAATGCCGATCTATGGAAAATGCCCACGTAATTAGGTAACTAAGGACATTGAATGTACATGGAAAGCATAGGTAGCCGACGGTCAATAATACCCAGGCAATTAGGTAACTTAGGACATGGAAATGCATACAACTTTATACATACACTAGTAACAAGTGACGTGAGATGGGAGTTGTCAAACTGTATACTAAACCCATCTAATGCAAAACAAACAAATAAGAGTCAACTCATGAGCAGTCCAACCATTGGCAGAATGGCAGTTCCCCCTTGCTCTTTAGCTACATTAAGAACATATATCAGGTTTATGCCCCCTAAATTAAACAAGAGAGGACAATTCCGTTTGGTCTCCTTCATAATTAAAGACTCCTGTCTTTATCTTCTTGTTCTCTTCAAAGCTCTTAAATTCGTTGCCAATCCTCTCGACTCGACCGGTGATTTCCTGGACTTGCCTGTTTGGACTCTTCTGGTTATTGTGATGTGCCGCTGGGACACACCTTTCTCTAATACTTCCAATTTAATCAAATCCCTGTTTTCCCTCACTTCTTGTTAAATCCTCTGGATCAATTTGATACTGCTGTCAATTCCTTATGGGGTTTAATAATTTGAATAAATTATGCTTTATTACATCAAATTGATCAACTTAGAAGTCTGTATTAATTCTGGGTTTATATCAAAATCGATGGCTGTATAGGTGACAAGCCAATTACAGAGAAGCGACAGTGACCATCCGATCTTTATCAAACGGACCACATTCCACATGGCGAAAATAAATGCAAGGCGACAGGCAATGTATTTGTGCATTCGATGGGATTGATCATTCCGTTAGGTGACATGGACAGGTAGGAGTGATCATAGTACGGCTCATTGCACGCGTGTCCAAAGCAGTGGTGGGTCCGAACTCATATGGACGCCCATACTCTAAACATGTGGTATGGGGAAGGATTACGAACCGAAGCCATATAGAAAAACCAGGAAAAGGGGGTGAGTCTTGGGGTTATGTATGTGTTAATTTGTGTGTGTCACGGCAATGGCAATGTCCAACTTAAGCGTAGGGACGAATGAGAATGTATAATTATGGCAGGGGGGCTTGGGAGTTAGTAATCCGGCATTTTTCTCCAAATACAATGAAATGGACTCTTTTATTTGGACAAAATCAATTGGCTAGCTATCCGATTGGGGTCCTACATTCTGTTCGGTGACTTTTACCTATCAAACTATATGTGCGGATGATAATTGAAAAAGCCTGAAAAGCCAGTCCCCACAATACATACCTTTTCATGTGGAAGAGTCCATTTCCCTTAAAGTTGTATTTGTTTCCGTAAGTGTATTAGATGGGAAAAGCTTTGGCCTTTTCCCAATTTACTTCCTGTCAGAGGATGTTTACCGTGTTCTCCTCAAGTGCTCGGAGTCACTATTTACACAAGATTGTTAAAATGTCTTAATCATTGCCTAATCTATATCCTAACTGAAATAAATCTGCGCTTACGTTTTTCTTTTGGCGTGTTATGAGATGTATAAGCGGCAGGCGATTAGAAGCATAAATTATTGCGGCTTGCATGCGCACAAGTTCACACATTTTAGGCGAAAAAAGTCTCGAATGACAGACATATGGATCTGCTCCTACGCTCGCGGGCATGGCATGATTGAAGTAGCCCTAATGATATAAAATGAAATTGTACCTTAAAAACAACACAGTGCAACAGACCTGGAATCTAGGAATTCCTTACACTTTCCTTTGAAATAAGCGGCTGCTTTAAGCCTTCTTGTGGATTGGGAATCCCATGGCCATGGCTAGCTTTCACAGAACTAAAAGCTTTTAATGCAAGTATCGCTGCTACTTTATTTGCCATTCACTCCACAAAAGCTAATAACTTCTTAATTTTTATGATATACATTAAATTCCCACTGTCACTAAACTTTATTTTAAATAACTGAAAAAGAAGGATTCAATTCATGGCCTTGAGTTCTTGTATTCTATGTATGTTATTAAATGCACGTGAGTGCGAAGTAAGTGGACAGTAGAAGCATGAAAAGAATCATTAGGTTATGCTTAAATCACAGTAATAAGGATGGACCATATTAGGTAGTCATAAATGTATATGATGGCATTGAAAATGATATGAGTAGGCCAAATTGAAATAACCACTCATGCATCTTTGCTCGTGTGCGTGGCTTGATTCTCCAGCATATATGGGGAGCTGTATATAGTTGTTTTCAATTGGTTAGCTAAACATATCATGCCATCATGTCGCCAAGTTCAAACACGATAATATATAATTGAGCAACTAAAGCTCATTGTCTTATATGGTTTATTTTTAAGGAGTTTCACTTGTGTGCTTCTCTAAAATATCATGTAACAATGAAATTTGTAGGTTTTATTTATACCTTTTATTTCTGCAAAAGGCACATATATAGTTGAAAATTTTGTCTTATATTTTAATTGAAATAATTTATCTTATTGTCATTCTTTTATTTAATTTCAGAAAAGTTAATGCGATTTTTTTAAAAAAAGTACCAAAATAATTATCTGAAAATATAGAGGGTTATATTATGTTTTGTACACAGCAGCCGAAGGAGACATCTTTTGAGTACATAACAAATCATTATATTGCAAAGATGTAGATATATTGTTGGTAATCTTGTGCTCTCATGTCCATGTTCTTTTAAAGCTTAACTCATCTCAATTTTAGTCATATTCTACAGAAGTTGATTAAGGTACCTTTCTTCTTTAATTAGGATATACATTAGAGATGATGCAAATGGGGTTGGACCAAAAACATTGAAGTCTGGATGAGAAGAGAATATATAACATTAAAAACAATATAAGGTTCATCCAGACATGGAGATAGAAAGACAGGAAAGTCATGACCCTTGTAGGGCAAACTACAGACAATGGGGAAGACTTAGACCAACAACGATGGGGACCATATTGAAGTAAGAGTTGATAGTTTGAGAGGGACAGGCCGAAACATTGAGTGGTTCCTTTTACAATCCAAAGCCGTGACAACACACATCTTACACGTCCACATCTATTTTTGCAGGGATCAATCTTGTCAAAGGCCCCATTGTCCCCTCTCATTGCACCTCCTTTTTGCCCCTTTTAAAACTACTGTATATCCTCTGTGCCTGCTTTTTCAATTTTATTTAGTTTCTGGACACTTGTATGAGGAAAAGATGGGATAGTGGTGTCAGTGTGGGGCTTTCTCGTGGGCTTTTATGAGTTTTGGATTTAGTTTAGTTGGATTGTCATATGGGTTTCAGCCTTTTGGTTTGAGTTCTGATTCTCCTTTTTAACAATCGATCAGAAAGTTTAATGGCCCAACCTTGTATTGTGTGGACATGCATGTCAACGTTCTGTTCCTCATCTGCCATTTTACTGACTTCGATTTGGAGTTTGAGTTAGACAGCCTTTGTCGTTTCATGTTCAGTTTGAGAAGTCGTGGGGCGTTTCATGTCCAGTCTGAGAAGTCGTGGGGACGATTCGTTCAGCTTCTGACGAGTTATTCAAGAGCATTCTAGCGTTGACAAGTCCAAGAGTACTAAAAGATATATAAAAAGGTCGATTACTTGTTTCTTGACTCTTCCAACTTAGAAAATTACATCAACAAATACTGTCATTAAAAAGGGATGACGAAGTTAAACAAACCAAGTAGTCTTCCAAAATAGATATCAAAATCCTTGGTTATTCTCCGTTCGTTTTGGGTTATTTGGTTACACATATATTTTTCTGTGGTGGTTTTTAAATTTAATTAATTTAGGAACTGTTTGGCTCTACTTTTATTTTTTTGTTGTGACTTTTATTTTTTATTTTTTAGTTTTAGTTTGACTCTACTTTTATTTTTTTGTTGTGACTTTTATTTTTTATTTTTTAGTTTTAGTTTTTTAATTTAAAAGCAAAAATTTGTTTGATTGAGATTTCTAACATAAAAATTGAAAAAACTTATCTAGTTGAGATTTGTAATAAAAACTAAAAATAAAAACATTTTTTTATCATCCTGTTTCTATTTTTTAATTATACTCTTGCATTAATTATTTTTAATATAATATATTATGTTTTTAAATTAATTAATTCTCATTATGGTTAGAAATAAAATATATGCATATTTATATAACTAAAGAAAATGCACATTAATTGTATATAATAAAATTTTATAAATTAGAAAATTACATTAAATCATTCTAAAGAATAAAATATGTCCATTATATTATAATTCTTCAAAAAATAATAGTACTATCATTTACAAAAAGATACATAAATAAATTAGAACTAGTATAATTATTCCACATTTATCTAACAATTTGATCTCACTTGTAATACCTATTTCTAAGTTGTGTTGGTGTAATATTGTACTTTACTTGAAAACTTGCATCTACATTTTCACTTTCTTTAATTTGTTCTTCATTTTTAGCATAATTGTCAAACAATTCATCGCTTTGTCCATACATTTTAATATAATTGTATATAATACAACAAGCATTAAAGTTGTATTTTTTTTTTCATATCATAACTCGACATATTTGAAAATATAACAAATCTAGCTTTTAAAACATCAAAATATCTTTCAATAACCTTTCTTAATAAAAAATGTTTGCAGTTAAACAATTCCTGTGGATCTTGAGGTCTTCCCTTTCCTCTATAATCTCGCAAATGATCTCTCACCTCAGTATGGTGAAAGAAATCCAGACATATTGGTGTAGTCCAAATCAACCAAATAGAACTTTTCTAACATATAAAGAACATAATATTAATAAAAGATATTAAAAATAATCATAATTATTATGCTTATTTAAAATAATATAATATGTCGGACCCCGAACCCGAGGCCCGACTGGCCCGGGCGACAGGCCCTGACTGATGGCCCGCACCCGGTGCCGCTGGCTG
>JANKOE010000204.1:16961099-16977285 GCA_026284465.1 Erythroxylum citrifolium
AGAGAGATTGTGAAGTTGTTCAAGAAGAGAAAAAGTAAGAGGAAGAAAAGAGCTTCCATTTGAGCTAAAGATCTCTTTGTTTGGTGAAGAATCAAGGTATGATCTTTTTGAATCTTTGGATTTTTGGAAGGATTCTAGTTTATGGAGTTAAGAAAAATTCTTAGATTTAAATATGCTAGAATCTATTTCAGTGATTTTACATTGTGGGATCTTAAAATGGATTCCTATTGAATGAGATTTTGTTTGTTTTAGGAAACCAAGAGAATCCTACCCAAGAACAAGGGGAAAGACAATTTTAACATGGAGTCTTGCAAGCAAACTTGGTGAGTAATATATATATATATATATATATATATATGGTTATTGTGTAAATGGGCAATGTGCCTAAATGGGTACATATATTCAAATTGCTAAGCTATGAGCGGGAATTGGATATTATGAAATCATATGAGGTTAGAATAGACATGATGAGAAATTGAGTTATGATATAGAGTAACCAAGTGTTCTTGAAGCGTAAGCTTATGAATAAGCTAGACAGATGAAAAGGGTAAAGGTTGAAAGGAGAATTTAGAATGATCATGTACAAATGAAGGGTAATTCTAAGTTCAATGAGACGTATATGAATTATGAAATGGGAATGAGCATAAAATGTATATTAGAACATATACCCGAGATTGTCATTGAGCATGAATTGTACATTGTCCATTGATACATTTTTGCATAAATAAAGGTTTATATGTGTGCAATTATTAATGAGTGTGCAATGTGTGCCTTGCATAAATGGATTATGCAGGTTAAGTGTCCGTATTCAGGCACTCCTCGATTTCGGAAGCAAATGCTAAAATGGAGCGTACTGTGGGTAGACCTAGATGGTCTCATTTCATTGTTTGCTTTATTTGAATTTTGCGTACATTAATCTCAATATGATGAATGTGATTGATTGTGTTTGGATTTCGGATAGAAGGTCCGATGATTGTGATGATGGACCTGAATTATTGAAGTGCTAATTGTATATGAATGTGATTGTTAAATGTGTTAGGAATGTGTATTTGTATTTGGACATGAATGAAATTGTGAAATTCTCTACTTCAATGTGCCGGACTAAGGCCCGATGATATGAGAAAGTGATTAAATGGGATATGCAATTATGAGCGATGCATTTCATTTCATAAATGCATGAAACATAATGGAGTTGTGACCAAAGTAGCCACCGATCATAGCTTAAAGCTCAATGTTCAATGAGCCCTATATGGGACAGTTATCAATGACCCCTACATGGAACAGTTTAGGCACTCGGTCACAACAAAGTAACAAATGGAAAGTGACTTTCATGTGCATTACCTATGCGTAATATGAATGATTAAGTGTATTAGCTGTGAAGTGTGAAATTGAATGTGAAATGGATATGTTGTGAATGTGTGATGTATGTGTTATGTGACTGGGTGAGCTATCGATGAAGGTCACTCATTGAGTTCGCAAAACTCACCCAAAATTGCAACTATTTTTCAGGATCAGAAGAGCACCCCGTTAGACCAACGAGAGTATACTTATAGCATACAAGTGAAAGATAGAGGTCGGGATCAGTTCGCGTCTGCATTTATGTTTTGCTATTTTGCATTGAATCGTAAATTCCGTAACTTTTGTATAAATTTGTATTTTTGAAATGACTCAAGTGTTTTGTAATTGTGAAAGGGGCTGAATAGATATTGAAAATTGTGTTAAGTGAAAATGTTTATGAATGAATAAGGGCCCAATTTGAGTATCGATTTCCGCATATATTGTGTTGTGATTTAAAAAAATACCTATTTCTGACCGATTGAGTGCTTTAGCACGCCACCCTCGCGGGGCACGGACTCGAATATCACCATTGATGTAGGGTTCGGGTCATTGCGGGAGTAGGGTGCTACAATAAATGCACACACAAGAAAGAAGACAAGTAAATAAATAAATCAAACAAGTCATTACAAGAAAATATTTAGGCTAAGTAAGGAAATGTTTAGGCTAAATAACTAAAAGGGAAGTAATACATATTAAATGTTTAGGATAAATAAAAGATATAAGACTCGAAAGAAAATCTTTAAAAGGCCTATGAGAACGACAATAATCTCTTTATGTGAGATCCTTTATCCGTATCCCATATTAAATCATTACTATAAATATAGTAAAACATTCTCCTTAATTATTTTAGAGTAGCAATTCCTTTATTGACTTTAATATATCTGTATACTTCGTACTATGTCCAAGTGCTATTGAAGTTCCTTAAATAAAATACGACATAAGTAACATCAAAATATAGTAGTTCCCACATAAGATACTTTGGTAATCTCAAGTCTAAGGATCAATTATATAACCATCATAATGAGGAAATTCATAGACACATAAGTAATATTCTATTTGGAATCCTTATAATCGGACCAATTTAGTAAACTTATTTTTTAATAAGCACCCACACGTTTATTTAAGTATTTTTATACTTTAATTTAACAAGATTAATTAATTTTTTAAATAACTGCCATTATATTAGTATCCCATCTTGATGAACTAAAATAAGGAATTATTTAGGAATAACATCTATATACAATTTAAATCTTATAATCATGATATCATTATAATTTCAATTGCATAATTATTTTTATCATGATTTAATCTTTAATATTAAATATTAAATATAATTAACAAAATATATAAATATAAAGAATGATTTTATTGAATAAATAATAATTTCGTACATTAAATTTAATCAATTGATTGGCTGTAATGGCATAAATTAACAATCTTCTACTTGTACTAAAGTCAGTTATTTATTTATCTAATACTATATCCATCTATATGTCCATCATGTCCTTTTTAAGACAATGACTTAGTTAAAAGATATGTAAGATTCTCTTTAGTAGGCACTCATTTTAATGTAATGTATTTTAGCTTCATTATCTCCCTAATCAAGTGAAAATTGCTCCGTACATGCTTAGATTATTGATGAGACTTTAGTTCATTGTTCTATTATATTGCACCATTATTGTCATAGTACAATACTTTTGGCTTAATAATGTTATGGTTCACTCCAAGTTGGTTTATGAATCTCTTATTATAAATAGCTTCTTTTGATGCATTAGACACTAAAATGTGCTCTGTCTTAATCATGGAATCAACAATAATTAGCTGTTTAAAACCTTTTTAACTTACTATATAATCTATTTTATTTCTCTCTTCTTATGTCTTTGAACATATACTCTTCAAAAGAGGAATTCCATGCTATGCAAGTAAGAATTCCCTTTTCGAAATCTTTATGCTAAATTTCTTTACACTTTATCTTGTACATGGATTGAGATAAAATAAGCTTCCGTTTTTTATCTATCTTTACAGATCTTTATTTCCAAAACATAAGTTACCTTTCCTATATACTTCATGGAGAAATTCTTAGAAGGACAAATGTTTTCATATTAGAGCAATGATATATTGTTTTCAATCAATAATAGGTCATCTACATATAGCATAAAAAAATATGATTGCACTCCTATTAACATTTTTATATCATAAGGTTTATCCATACTTTAAATAAAATCAAACTATTTGATTATCTCATCAAAATGGATGTTTCAACTCTATTACACTTACTTAAATAGACTTTTGCAAATTGCATAGTTGATTAGTAAACTTCTTGGATTGAAAATCTTTAAGCTGTGTTATATACACATCTTCAAGCAAATTCCTATTGAGAAATGCTATTTTGACATCCATCTACCAAATTTCATAATCATAATATACAACTATATCCAATAGAATCCTTATAGACTTAAGGGCCACTTGGTTCTACTTTTGTTTTTCTATTGTAGCTTTCAGTTTTAATTTCCATTTTCAGTTTTTGTTTATGTTTTTTTCAAATAAAAACAAAAACATGTTTGATTGTTAATGTTAATGTAGCTATATTTTTATCACTAATAATAATTACATTTTAGATGAATCTTAAAGATAAACTATTTTTAATTAAATAACTTTATTTAATCTCTTATATATTATTCATAATTTTTATTAAAAATTAAATAATTAAATAATAGTAAATTAGATTATAATCAAACAAAAACCAAAACCAAAACTGGAAGAAACCAAAACCAAAACCAAAAACTAAAAACTCAAATAAACAAGATTTTTTTACTGAATTTGAAATGAAAAACAGAAAACTAAAAATAAAAATGAAAACAAACAGCCCTTTAAGCATTGATATTGGAAAATAAACTTCATCAAAATTAACTCATTTTTATTTATAACCTTTATCCATGATCCTTACTTTATACATATATATAATATCATCCATGTTAGTTTTTCTTTAAAAATCCACTTGTATCCAATAAGAACAATCCCATTAGTGCATCCACCAAAGTTTATGCTTAGTTAGTATATATAGAATCTATTTAAGATTTCATGAATTAATACCATTTTAAAGAATCAATGTCAAATATTATTTCCGTAAAAGTAGTAGGCTCATCTTCTATAGGCAACACATTATCTTTCCCTTTTTCAATATATAGATCAAATATGGTTAATGGATGATGTATCCTACTAGCTTATGGTGAACTATATATCTGTTACAACTTTGGTTGTACATCATATATATCAACTTGAGATTCTTATTCCATCTGAATGTTCACTTCAAGTTTATAGAATTCTTTAAGTTCTACCTCACTCCCTCTATTTTTCTTGAGAATGAATTATTTTGTTAGGAATGTAGCATGTTTAAAGATAAACACCTTTTTCTTAAGGGAATGGTAAAATCGATATCTAATAAACCCTTTTAGATACCCCACAAATTTATATTTATTTAACTTAGCTTGAATCTTATCAAATATTGCACATTTCATATAGGCACTAAATCCCAAAAATTTTAGGTATGATAAGTTTTATCTATTACAAGTATATATCTCATACAGAGTCCTATCAATTGATATAGATGAAACTCTATTTAGAAAGTAAGTAGCATTTTTAATATCATATCTCCAAAAGATAAAAGGAAGATATGCATGAATCATCATATAACATATAAGATCTAGAGTATGGTTTCTCTTATCAGACACTTTATTATAGAGTTTTAAATGGATTACATTGTGAGAGAATCTCATTCTCTTTTAAGTAATTGGAAACATATGGTCTAAATATTTACCATGTTAATAGGATATGTGTCTTAATACTTTTACTAGTTTATTTCTTAACCTTAAGTCTAAATTTTTTGGAACCTTTCAAATGATTTAGACTTTTGTAACATTAAATTCATATAACATATCTAAAATGATCATCTGTGAGTGTAATGAAATATATATCTACCTTTAGCATGAGTAAATATAGGACTACATACATCCGAATATATAAGCTCTAGTTACTCACTAGCACGTTCTCCCCTTACACTAAACGGTAGTTTGGTCATCTCAACCAATAAACAAGATTTATATGATTCTTAATCAAAAGGATCTTTTTTTATATGACTTTGCTATTTTAGTTTTATTGATATAACTTAACCTAAAATGGTAAAAATAAGATGGATTTTGATCAGTTAATTTTATTTTCCATTTTTTTGTTAAAGATTATCCTTTTTAGAGTTAATTCATCTAAACTATTTACAAGTAATCTAAATCTATATTAAAATCATCTTTATAAATATAACAACTTTTATTCTTAATAATAAAGAAACTCTATTTAAATCTAAATAAGAGATAGAAATAATATTTCTTGTAGTACTTCTTGCAACTAAGGCAATAACCCTTAGTCCTTTACCAACTTGCAATTAGTTCATTACCAATTCACAGGTCCACTTTGCTTTTTCTCAATGATTTACTCGTTGATATCCATACATTATTTAAAATGTCAGAATTACAACCAATATCCAATACCCAATTTGGAATAGAAAGAGGAAGAAGCTTCCTTAAGCTTCTTATCCAATAAGTTACCAAGATAAACTTTACATTTCTTCTTTTAATATCTTTTGAGTCCATAATGAAATCATGTTTCCTTATCATGGTCTTTCTTGAAACCATAGAATTTCCTACTTTAATAGAAGCCATTTATTTCTTGCACTTATTCTTCTTAGAGCCTTTTTTCCTTACTTCTAAAAAAATCTACAACAACAATAAGATTAGGTACCTTCTTAAGGAACCCTTATGCATTTCTTGTATTTATATACTGCTCTAGAAGTCTTATAGTGTCCACCTTACTTTTTGCACCAAATAACTCAAGTTACAATATGATAGTGTGAGCATCATATTCTTATACTACGTCTAAAGTTTAGGAGACATACTAGTATTACACATGTAACTTGTTCAACGTCATTAATATGATGCTTACTTCTCTCCTAAACTTCATTAATGCTATTTAGATTAGGCTTTAGTGGAATTTCAGTGTGAAGAATACACAACTTATTTTTTTAGAGAATGAATAAATTTTCATTAACCATAGCAAAGTTAATTCCATCATTGCAACATTACAATGTTCTCATCTAGATCAATTATCTACTCAAACAACAATAACCAATAGAATAATAGCTCTTTTATATGTTTACAAATGCCATATGTTCTTTAATTCAATAAACAAGTTGTTGCAAGCATTTTTAGCAATGGATACAGCTTTGATCCAATTGATTATGTCCTTAAATAGTTGATATTTGCTTGTTTCTTCATCTCTATATATTCTTTCATTTATTTGTTTCCACAGGGAGTAGATAGTAGTGGTGAATGTTGTCTTGAAAATTACTCCATTTTGTTTCTGAATTTTACTGATATAATAATCCAATTCAGTACTCCAAGCCAATCATAAATTTGGCAATATTTTACCATCTTATGCATAATTCTACTCCAAACTAATTTGAAATATCTTCATTGCAAAAAATAGGTGATCTCTATCTTCTTCAGCTTCCTTACACAGCATACATTGAAAAAAATAGGTGATCTCTATCTTCTCCAGCTTCCTTACAAAACATACATTGAAAAAATAGGTGATCTCTATCTTCTCCAGCTTCTTTACATAGCATACAAATTGGATTATATGAACAAAACCACTTATTCTTGGTTTTGATTATGTTCTTAATGAACAGTTAGGTAATCACATAACCTTTAGGATTAAGGGAGTTTTTCCATAACAAATCAAACCAATGAACACTCTCCCTATTTCTTGCTTAAAAAAATTTTAAAGTTAAGAAACTAATATAAGAAATTAAGTCTAATGAGCTTGTTAACATCTATGATGCTCTTTAGAGATAAATTACTACTTAAGACACAAAAATGAGAGTATTAGTTTAGTCCACAAAAATAAATAAAATAAGGACTTTAACAAATATTTTATTACTCCAACTATTTTATTTCAAAATAATAGCCCTTAGTACTATTCTAAAAATTATTGCAATTTCTCTAGTGGACTAAGATCCCATTCAAACCTAATTGATCTTGAGTTTAATAAAAAAACTAATTAAACTTCAGTTAGGTAGATATCATCCTTATTAATCACATCTCACGTGACTCCTAAATCTGTTAGGTGATAACTTTTTGTTGAAACATGTTTTATATGTTTTTCCTAACCTTCCTCTGACTTCTTATGATCAGGAATTTGCCTATTAAAGTCATACCAATTTAATTATGACCTATTAATTTAATATATTAAGATTAAAAGGGTCGTAAGTTTGCCTAACATATCTTACAATAAATAAAACATAATTTTATTCTTAAATAATATAAGGTAACAATCATGTTCCTAACATGCACTTAATATTTAATTGAGTAATTTGAAAATTTAAAATATTAGGTATCATTGTAATTAATATAATATTGTTACATTAAAAAATCTAAAATAATTTAATTATGGAAGAAAATATTTTAAATTTTCTAGATTTTAATTATTAATTTAATAATTTAATCTTAATCTATTTAATAAAAATTAATTTACTAAAAGCTAAAGGTTTAAAATTAGAAAAAATAGGGAGAGGACTATTTGATGTGTGTAATTTTTATGAGGCTGGCGTATGCATTACACGCATGTGACAATCCTCCTTATACATGTGTTATACATACACCCATCATTTTTCTAATCTAATGTTTCTGATTGTTCTGCCATTGCCTCTAATCTTTGTTTTTCTTTTCCTATTTTTGTCTTCTCTATTATTAGTAAGGAGCTATCTTCAAGATTGCTTCTCACAGCTTAGATAACTCCATCACTTTCTCTTGCTAGCAACGTCTCATCTCCTTCCCTCTGGTAAATACAAATCTATATGTTATCACCCTTTCCCCGCAGGGATAAGCGGGGAGAAAGGGGCTTTATTAACGATGATTACTACCATTGGTGCAAGGACCATTATTAACGTTGGTTACCAACTTCGCAATTAGTTTCATCGGGATAAGGCTTCGCAACCTCTCTTAATAACCAAAAAAATGGAGCAACTAGATTGATTTTTCTAGAAAGGATTAATATAAAAACAATCTCGAAACAAGTCTTCTAGAAACTTCAAAACTTAAGGGTGCAAGTGAACTTTCAAGAAATCTTACAGCTAGGGGGACATGTGATTAAGTTCTCTAGAAATACCTTAAATTTTCCAAAAACTAATAACCTATAATGACATGCATCAACATGTTTCTAATTCTATCCTTAATCCTTTTATCAAATCAACAACAATCAAGCAAAAAATTCAAGTTAAACAATTAAAAGTGGCTTTGACTTCATTATTGGAAAATTAACTGAAATCAAAGCATAGGTGCTATAGAATGATATTTGCAGCTTTCATCAAATCTCTTTAATATCATAATTCGAAACATGAATCAGGATATAAAAGCATCAAACACAAACCTGATTCAGTATCCTTTGAAAGCTTTTTCTTCTCAAATAAGTTGTCAACTACAAGCTATTCAAATGTCCATCCTTTAATGGTATCCACATTCCACATATTAGCTAGGAAAGACAGAACTTGAAAATTAAGAAGGATTTATAGGAGTTTTGGCTCCATTATATCTTTCCCTTTTATAGAGAAGGAGTAGGGTATCTTCCTAATCAAATTAAAATTAAATTGTTAATTATAATTATAGTCTAACTCTAACCATAACTAAAATTAATTTAATTAAAGTAATATATCTTATATTTTATCCCAAAGTTTTTTAAACTTTACAATGAAGTCTAGCTTAATTTAAATTAATCTTTCTCTTTAATTATTCTTTGTGTGTGACCTATTAAGTTCTTAATTTGTTGGTAAGGATTATAAATTATAATTTTAATTCATAATTAAAATTAGATAAATTAAAAATCTTCTAATTTATCTTTAATTTTTTATTTAAAAACTTTATAATTATAGATTAAAATTTACGTATATCAATATTTCATGATCGTCCAATATTTAAATAGTTTGACATAATCTATCCATATATTTTTTTGGAAGTTAACTAAAGAATTCATTAATAGCCACGAAAGGCATAAAAAAGGTATAATACAATAAGATTAGGTCATGATAAGATACAACAACATAAGTGATTTCCAAGTAAAAACTAGAACGAAAAATTCCATTGTCTTCTTAGATAAGTGATTAGGTGATCAGTCACTTGATGAGCTACCAATGTTTCTTTAATCCAACAATGCAACTTATGAATTAGAGTATGCTTATTGGTTTTAATCTTTTGATTAATTATTTGGTTTCTTTCCCTCTAGATTGCATAAATTGTACAATTGAAGTTAAGACTTAAGCAGATTCTATACTTTCCCATAAAGTGCAATTTTGCTTAAACCCATGCTAGAATCTTTTTTCTATCTGCTTTGTGACAAGATTAATTTAAGACATGTTGAATACTAGCCTAAATGGAGACAATGCGATCATATTTGAAGTATAAATAGGCAATTCTTTCTTTTTCAATATTGCATAGTTCACAAAGAATGTCATTGGATCCATAAATCCTATCCTTAGTCTTTAGTCTTCCTCTTGCTGCTAGCTAAGTTGTAAATGAGGCTTTCCAAACAATATTGAACTAATGAATAATTGGGAGAGAAGGCTTAAGTGCCTTAATGTAAGTAGTGTTTGAGTATTCCCCATTGGAGCTTAAAGTACATATAGGCTTATCAAGGATTGAGGAAATTGGTTAATAGTTAGGAAGATAAATATGAAGCCCTTTAGTCCCCTTATGTTGAAATTGCTAGAATTTATTTTGTATGATGCTTTGCACTCGATCATGCGGAGAAAGTGTTGAGGACAAATGTCATTTATGAGGAAAAGGGGACTAAAGGAGTCGAACCAAAAACAAGTATCAGTATCGTTCCCCACCTAGATATTAATGAAAGAATACACCTGATGCCTTTTTCTAAAGATCTAGATAAAAAGCTAGGAATGCTCTTTCTTCTCCTTAATCTATCATACATTGTTCTTTTTGAGATAGATCTCATTAATCCATTTGCTCTAAAGGGAATTCATATCCTTGTATAGTATCTAAATCCTCTTTGCAATCTGCATAGTCTAAAAGGTTAAGATAGAGGTTAGTCTAAGACTTGCTTCTTTCTTTCTCCAATTCTTTCTCCAATAGAGTTACTCCTATTTAACTTTTGCTTCCATAGAAATGTCATATCTCCTAGACCAGAGAAAGTCTTTGACACATTATTTAGTTCTTTAATGATTCTTTTAGGTAAAAGAAGATGAAAAATCCAATATTTATAGAGATTATTAAAAACTAAGATAATCAACCGCACTCTCCCAACCTGAGAAAAAGCTCTATTCTTCTAAGAGTTAATGGTTTTTTTTAATATTTCTCAGGGATCCTTAAGCAGTCTTGATACTTCAACCTGTTAGTAGATATAGGGACCCTAAGGTATGTAAAAGGCATACTATGCACACTCAATCTAAAAATGAGTTGTAAACTTTTAGAATTGGGTGTATATGAGGAGAAATATATACTTCTATTGCTAGAGTTAAGCCAAGGCTAGAGAATATGCTAAATACTATAAGGGAATTGTGCATAATTGAAATGCATTCCTACAAAGCTCCATATAATAATAAAAGATCATCTGTAAAACATAATTTTTTAAGAGATAGTTCTTTGCATTTATAATGAATATTGAAGTTTGAGTTCCAACAAATGTTGGAGTTGATGATTCTGTTCAAAACTTCCATAACTATGACAAACAAGTAAGGAAAGATGAGATCTCCATACCTAATATAACCTCTAAATTATTTGGTAGGGTCCCATTAATGAGGATCGAGTGTGCTGGAGTTGAGATGCCAGCGTGAATCCATTTGATGAATAAGCTGGGAAAACAAAGACATTCCAAATAGATTAAAATGAAAACCTAGTGGAGCTTATCAAAACATTTTGGAAAAATTAATCTTAATAGAGCAACTTTTAATATTTCTACTAGATTGTACTCTCTCAAAAAGTCTTGGATAAGAATAATGTTATCTGAGATTGATCTGCCTAGTATAAAGGCTCCTTGAGAACAATGAATGAACTTGTTCAAATTCTCCTTAAGCCTGTTGGTTAATAACTTAGAGATGACTTTGTATATTATGTTACAACAAGATATAGGGGAAAATTCACCGAGGAAATTGAAATTGAGGTGTTTAGGGATCAAGAAAATGTAAGTGGCATTGATTTCCCTCAATATTTTCCTAGACTTTTGAAATTCTAGCACTATGTCCACTAGTAAACTGCCTATTATATGCAAAGTTTTCTAAAACAGGTGCGTATTAAACCCATACGGCCTAAGAGCTTTCACAGGGTTAAGGCTAATTAAGATATATTTAACTTCCTGAGAAGATGCAAGGAGTTGCAATTTAGTTAAAATCTCATGTGAAAGAGAATTAGAGGGGCCTATATTATTTTCAAGCTCTGCCAGGTTAGAGGGACCATATAAGTTTGGAACTCATAGTAGACTTTCAAAATAATTGAATATCATTATCCTTAAGTCATCTTTATTAGTGATCATGTTCTCATTAGAGTCTTGGAAACAATTTATTTTGTTAGTATTTCTACTAGCAAAGACTGAAATATAGAAAAAAAAACAGGTGTTGTAATCTCCCTCCTTGAGCCAAATTGTATTTGCTTTTTGCATCAACAATGTATTTTGATCTCGAAGGGCCTTAGTGTAACTCTCAAGTTTGCATTTCTTAACATGTACGTAATTAACATTGTTAGGATTGAGGTAAGGAATTTCTTAGGCTCTGCTCAACTTCATCTTGGCCTCAAACAGTTTAGCAGAGGTATTGGAATAATCTGAAGAGAGAAAGCATTTAAGTTTACCTCTCTAGAGGTCCAAACTTCTTGCTTTATATCTATAAAGCCATCCTTGCTAGTGAGGAAATTGAAGCATCTAAAAGGAGCTTTAATAGGAGATGAAGAATTAAAATTAAAGACCTCTATACTGGAATGATTAAAGCAAATACGGGAACTAAAGAGTGTATAAAAAAATCAGGAAATTGGCTCAACCAAAGATGGTTAACAAGAACTTTATCTAGCTTCTTTCTGATAAGCCAAATCCAAATTTGCTTATTGCCACAGGTGAAGAAGTTCCTAACTAATTTTAGATCAGTCACTTCTAGTTTAGAGATTGCATACCCCAACTCCCTACCAATGTTAGAAACATTTATCCTATCCCTTTGAGCTTTAGAGGGGGTGCAAAATGCAATTTAGATCTCCAACAATTAACTGGTCCTTATTAATTGAAGAATGAATCAAATATAAGTCTTCCCAGTGTTTAGCTCTCTGAACTTTGAAATTCGAAGCATAAATAATGGAGACTACAATCTCAATGCCTGTCTCTATAAGCTTACAACTGAGGTGAAAGTATTGTTTGAAAGAACTGATGATAGAAACTTAAATTTTTAGAGGATCGTATACAAAATAATTCTGCCATTGAAGTGAAAACCATGATTAGAACCAAAGTTCCAATGTTTCCCTAAAACTTTGATAACATCATTGAGTTTATGATCTCTTAATCTGGTTCCAAGCAATCCCACCAAAATTGGTTTCTTTTCCAGCAAAATATCCCTAACTGTTTGTCCCATATGAGCTCATTAAAGACTCTGATATTCCAAAAAATCATAATAGATAAGGAGTTGAGATTATCAACCCCTTTTGGGTTTCCTTTTCCTTCTCTCAAATATCCTAATAGAGTGAGGAGTGAATTAAGCACTTAATCTCTCATCATATTGAGCTTGAAATGGGGTCTCCTCTTTTTAATCACCATCTATGGGCTTAATACGTATCCCCTCATCATTCAATTTAGTGTTATTGAGTTGATTTAAGGTATAATTATTTTGCTGGCTGACCAAGTCATCATCATTAGTAAATTGAACTTTTTGATTCTGACCTACAAGTAAAGTGACAATATGATTGTTTACTGTGTTATGAGATTCCTCATTTATCCCTATACACTCATTAAAGCTCCCTGAGGAGAATACCTTCCCAGTAGGCCTCCATTCTTGTTTTTTTTCCAAAAGTTAGTTTCCAATTGTAAGAAAGTTGAACCTCATCTTTTACAAGCTTATTAGCATGATTGAGCTTCATAAGAGGCAAGTTATCAGGTAGAGGATTCTTGGGATTGATTTCCATTAAAATTCAAACATATCTAATCTTTTCAAGCTTGGAAATTATTGAATGAAAAGCCACAGGCTTACCAATTGAAATAGCCAAGAAACTTAAGCCATCCATAGTCCAATATTCTAGGGGTATATGATATAAATTAATCCAAATTGGGATGAATTCTATGCAACTCTTGTCAAACTCCAAACCTAGAACCCATTATCGGATGAACATTGGCTACCCTCCAATATGTCAAGAGCTAGGTTCTACTATTTTATTCAAGCTATCACAGTCTGTGAATTTGAATAAAAATGTGCCATCATCGATGAGAAGGATTTTGTCAAGAACCTTGTTTCCCTACCTAGCTAATGCGTAATTGTGCATGAAGGGGAAAGCAAGTCTCTTGCTAAGAAAGAAGCCCACATGGGTGTTGCTCTAGAGCTTGAGCCCTTCTTGTAGCAGTTCAAGTAGCGACGATACAATGCCATCTACTGTGGTAGGAGACAAATGCTTGGGCTTATCTTGAGCAAAGTCTGTAGAGACCATATTGCTCTAGTATTTTCCAGTTTCATTCATGCCCTCAACCTTTTATTTACTAAGGAAATTAACATTCAGAGATTATAGAAGAGTAGGGAAGTTGAGCTGAGCCATATCATTAATAGAGGAACCTCTATCGGGGCCTTCCATGTAACTTCCTAAAAGAGGGGAGTTACCAACCCTCAGCTAGAACACGTTTGAAATGGAAAGTTACTATGTAGGTATGGAAGTCACTGTTCATCTAAGAGAAAAGCATCAAGAGAGATTGTAGTTGTAACCTATCCATATATTGTTATAACGTATAGTTTAGTCCTTTTGTTATTAATATTTTAATTAGACATAGAACATAAAATTGCTATCTATTTTATTTAAATCCAATCATGTTTTTTCTTACTAATTTGTAATTTATTTATAATTAATATTTTAAAAAATAATCTTTTGAAATCTTAATTCACTATGATTAGAGAATTTTTTAAAATCATTACTAATAAAGAAAATTATAATATTCTCCTTAATTATCTTAGGGTGGCGAATTCTTTGTTGATTTAACTATTTCTATATAGTTCATATTATATCTAAGTATTGCTAAGTAAGCTACCTTAAATAAAATATAATTAATATTAAAACTTAATAATCCTCACTTAAGATACTTTGGTATGTCTCAAGTCTAAGGATAAGCTATATAACTATGATAATGAGAAAATTCACAGACACACAAATAACGTTTCTTTTGGAGTCCTCATAATCGAGTTAAATTGGTAAATTTATTCTCTAATAAGTAGCCACATGTTTATTTAAATATCTCCATATTTTAATTTATTAGATCAATTACTTATTCATAAGAAAGAAATATAATTTGTTCTAGTTTTACTTTTCCATTAACATCTAGTTTGATGAAACTATAACTAAGAATAATACATAAATACAATTTTAGTTTTATAATTCTGCTATCATCATAATTTCAATTGTATAGTAATTATTTTAGAAATTTTATCTTTAACGTTAAGTACTAAATATAATTAACAAAACACATAAAAATAAAATAATTTCATCCATCAATTATAACCAAACAATTGGTTGTAAGGATATAAACTGACATAATTAACAATTAATCATGAAAATAACACAAAAAGTATGTGTAATCCTGATAAAAATATCTAAACATATTTGTTAGGAATTTTTTATAATTTTTATACCTATGTTTATTGGTATTAATTATGTCTATGAATATTAATGAAGGATATCCTTCCATTACATGAACAGATTTTTATAATTACTAACCTAATGCATCATGTGACCTACAACGAAATTTGATGAGACTGATGTAAGAGTTTTATGTTGAGTTTGTATAAGTAAATTGTTATAAACACATAAATCTTCTTTTTTCTCTTTATTTTATATCGTTATAAGATATGGTTCAAATGATGTTAGAGGTAGGATACTGTCATTTAACATGCATGAATATAATTTATATTCTTCATGTCAATGCAAGCATATAATTCCATAGTCATTATGGTAACATTCATATGAGTTAAGTTATTTTTCCAATAATATTGATGATGCTTGCTACATTAATGATTGAGACAAAGGCATGAATTACTGTCTTCTTACAAGCAAATTAATTATTATACTTCAATTCATAGTCATACAAAAGGGAATGTTAATTTTTATATTGTATAATATATAAACAAATTTAATAAAAAACAAGTTTTGTATTTGATTTTATGAACATAAATTTTTATAATAAGATCATTCTAAAACTATTAATTATTTAATATATAAAACGACAATTCTAGTATTAGATAAATGAATTAATGGTACAATATAACTGTGATTGGTCTTGGTTCAGTCTGATTCTGTTGTGGCTGAACGTCGTTGTTTGGATCCATGATCTGTGCAACTCTGGCTGTAGAATACCTGCAAAACAGACAACGGTGGGCCGGGAGTTGATTCCCGGGAGGCCCCTCTGACGCTCAAGTCAGTCTTTTTGTGTAGGTTACGGCTGTTGAAAGCAGAGAAAAATAGGGTTGTAATCTCGTACCTTAATAAGGAAGGAACAGTACCTTATATATGCCGTGGATGCTAGGTTTACGTAGATCTTTGTGTTTGCATGGGAGTCTAACACCCGATGG
>JANKOE010000204.1:17216202-17226643 GCA_026284465.1 Erythroxylum citrifolium
CTTTTTATCTTTCCATGGAGGTATGATATGTCCTATTCGGAGTTAGGAGTAAAAAGTTATGAGGGTCGGAAGTTGGCTGGTTACTATTCATTTGGTCAAAAAATTACTATTCATTTAGTCATTTTTACTATTCATATGGTAAGTAGCTTCAAAGCAACTTTGAACCTCCTTAATGGCCAAGTCAGGATTTATATTCTTCTTGAAAGTTATAGAATTTTCCTTCAGTTTTCTTTTGGCACCAAGTTTGAACAATTCCAAGTTCTAAGTAAACAGTTATGCATTTTCTCTTATAACTTTCTCGTTTGGCCTCCGATTCACCCGATTTTCGAACTATTGATTTTCTCAACAAATTCTCTACCCTCTTTCACAAAAATGTAAAATTTTCAAATTAAGTTGAATTTTACAAGAGTTAGTCTGAGGACTAAAATTGAGTTTATAATCATGTATAAGTATGAAGGTTTCGGATTAAGTAGTTGGGTTCCAGATTCGGGATCCAACAGATATGGTATCAGAGCAAGAGTGGAAATGCTCTGGTTTAGTTTGGTTTTTTGTAAGAGGTTGGATATCCGGTAATGGGTTCCTATAGTAACACTCTATCCAAATTAAACAAGCAATGATCAAAAGATTATCCAAAAATAGAGAAGTCATCTGTAAATACCTCCGTGAAGTACTCATTAATATCCGCAAAAATGGTCATCATGCACCTTTGGAATGTGGTTGGTACATTGCATAGACCAAAAGGCATCCTCCTATAAGAAAAAGTCCTGTAAGGACATGTGAAAGTGGTTTTCTTTTGGTCTTGTGGGTATATGAACACCTGATTGTATCGTGAGTATCCATCAAGAAAACAATCAAAAGTATGGAAAACCACCCTCTCAATCATTTGGTCCTCAAAAGGTAATGGGAAATGGTCTTTCTTGGATAAATTGAGCTTCTTATAGTCAATGCACACTCTCCAAATTGTGATGGTCTTAGTGAAAATTTGTTCACCTTTTTCATTCTCCATCCTGTTATGCCTCCCTTCTTAGGCACACATTGCACCGGACTCACCCACTCGATATCTAAAATTGGGTATATAATACCTACATCTAAAATCTTCACCACTTCTGTAGCACCACACTTCCGCAAGACCCGAACCCGACATCGACAGTGATATCCGAGTCCGTGCCAGCGAAGGTAGCATGCTAGAACATTCAATCATTCACAAACCGGTATAAATTTTTTTTTTGGAAACCTTAACATAGACAGAAGTACATTTTCAATTTGGGCCAAATAAAGTTAAAAGTCAATAGCACATTATTTCAAGATATTACAATCCACAGTTCCATGATTAAATTAGGGCCCAATTTTATTCCTAACCCTTTTCTGTTATAAACCAATCCACTTTGGGCCATTCGGGCCCAGTCAATACACAAAACACTTACAAATATTTCCAATTGGTACAAGTATATATATACAACAATATTCGTAGTTAATCAATCCCATTTACTCAGATTCTCATACTTCATCACTTAATACAAACTGAAATGTTTAAAAATACACTGTACAAAAATTGTGGAATACACTTTATACAAAAATCCTAATGCAGATACGAACTGATCCTAACCTCTAACTTTCCCCTGTGAGTAGTAAGTCTACTCCCGTTATATAACGGGGTAATCTTCTGAATCCTAAAAATAGATGCAAATTTGGGTGAGTTTTGCGAGCTCAGTGAGTGACCATCATTGATGGCTCACCCAGTCACACAACACATAATTTCATTCCCCTTAGGTCACATTTCATATTCACTATCACACTTCACATTCACATTCTATACAATTTCGCATTCACTTTCAATACAGTTTCACATTCCCATTCAATACAATTTCACATTCCCATTCCATACAATTTCACATTTACGTTCAATACAATTTCACATTTACAATCAATATAATTTCTCATTGACATTCAATACAATTTAACTCAATTATATTATGCATATGTGCATGAGACCCACTTTTCACTTATTACTTTGTTGTGACCGAGTGCCTAAACTGTCCCATATAGGGCTCATTAAGCGTTAAACGCATCTTAGGGATAGGAGAGCCCTCTGGGTATGCACTACTCCCTTTTTGAGCTCGAGGCTCTTTTTCACTCGTTGAGCTTTAAGCTCTGATCGTTGGCGACTCTGGTCACAACTGCCATTATATTTTATGCATTCATGATATGGAATGCAACACTCACATTTGCATAATTTCATTCAATCATTTTCCCATGTCATCGGACCTTGGTCCGGCATTCAACATTTAAGTTGAGGATTTCCACTTTCATTCATATGCAATGCACATTCAACTCACATTCAACAATCACATTCAGTACATTTAGTTCGTCCAGTTCACATTCAAGTAACACTTCAATATCACAATTTCCAGTATACAATCATCGGACCTCCTGTTCGGAACCCATATTCAATCACAATCAACATCACTCTTCAATAATCATTCAATTTATAACATAACCAAATTCAATTTATAACCCAACCAAATTCAATTTATAACATAACCAAATTCAATTTATAACATAAGCAAATAAACCATAAAATAAGACCATCTAGGTCTACTCACAGGACGCTCCAGATTAGCATTTGCTTTCAAAGTCTGGGAACGCCTGAATGCGAACACTTGATCTGCACAACCCATTTATGCAAAACACAATTCACAAGCGTTATAAAACTCATTTATGCCCAAATAGTTATATGGGCTATGTAAAATGCATGTTCAATGACAATCCCAGGTACTTTACCAACTTCATATCTCTTGTCTATTTTCATTTCATAATTTAATCACTTTCTTATGTGAAATCGGTATTCCTGAACATGCTCATACCTTTGGTACAGTAATAAACTTTCCATTTTTATCCTACTATAAACACGACATCATCTCTCTCTCTATGATTTTCTTAACTTTAATCCTATGTTTGTTCATCCCTAATATCCCAAAAATATTCAAAGGGAAAACAAAGCATAACTGTCTTTATCACTTTCAAAAATTCATATACTCTTCTCCTGCATGTATTCAATGAGCTTTCTACTCAAAATCGTCTCTACATCATCATAACACATAAAATTCCCCAAATACGTAAACCATCCATGACTATTTTATGTCAGATAAACCATCCATTTTATCTCATATTCAGGCTTCTCTTAAGGATCAACACGATACTTACTTGGTAAAACTCCAAGATCTTCCACCCTCACAAAGCCCTAATTTCCATGCAACTCACGTACTTCATCTTAAAAGGGGTTTGGGTTAGGTGTTGATGAGGCAAAAGAAACAATTGACAAAGTGGTAACAATAGAAAATAAGGGTAAGTATAGTTTTGTTTTGGTGGAGTTTTTGATGAAAAACTCTTAGTTGAAGATACACTAAAGAAGGAAACTTCGAGAGAAAGAAATGAAGTCCAGTACAACAACTTGTCATTCAAATTTATTTAAAACTCAACTTTAAAAGCTGGGACACCTGCCCATTTCTTAGCCACTTATCCACTTCTAGATTTTTCCATAAAGCATCATTTCGGGTCAACTTTGCATGTTCTTTCTGACCCCAATACTTAAGTTATTTTGCAATACTTTCTTCTAGAAACTTGTTCCCTTATGTCTTAATTTTCTAATGCCACCGAAATCATTTCATTTGGATCTCCACTGATTCAGAAAACATCAAAACACTAAAGTATATTCAGTGTGATAACACCAGTTTATAGGACACACTCACAGTACCCGTCACACCTTTTCCACTCAATCTTTTTCAATTCATTTCAGATAACTGTGATTCTTGGAGGAGATATAGAGAAAAGTCTTACGAATCCAATGGTTCAAGAATCAGATCATTTGGGTGTCTAGAAAAGAAGTTATGGCCAAAAGACTCCAACACGTTTCTGTTCTTACATATAATATGCATGACTCAGTACGAAAGCCATAACTTTTGCTACAGATGTCGGATTGACTTCGTTTTTAGACCATTGGAAAGAAGGCTTCGATATCTACAACTTTCATGAAGACCTCGAAGGCCAATTCCATCGTCTAAAGGGTAGAAAATGGATCAGACTATACATGACGTCATTTTGAGACGATGATGACGTCACCAGTCAATACAGATTGGGAAAATTGCCATAACTTTCCCTACAAATATCGGATTAAGGAGTTCTTTATATGGTTGGAAAGATAATTTCAATAGTTACAACTCTTATGAAGACCTCAAAGACCAATTCTTTCATCTGGAGGATCAAATTTGGACTAGAAGATGTTCTGGCCAAAATGAGACGATGCTGACGTCATGAGACGAATCGCTGATGTCATACTGAGACAAAGCAAAATGAGACGGTCAAACTGAGACGCAAAAAGTCAAACATGAGACGATGTCTAAGGCTGAAGCAATCAAAAGGGCATAACTTTCACTACAAATATCGGATTTAGGTTATTCTTAGACCATTGGAAAGATAAAAGAAAGCTCTACAACTTTCCAGAAGACAACTTTGCCAAAAATCTATTTTTATCAATTCCAAAATTGCCCCTAAAGTCCGAAGACGAAATTTCCTTTCATACACCAACACTGCACCCCATTCTTCACTTCGAGACAAATTTTGAGACTCTTAGAGATAGAATTGAAACTCGATGTCTTCATATACAATGTAGCCATATATCTCTAGTTTAATCTAAATTAATAATCATCTCGTTTGGATGACTAGAGAAAACGTTATGGCTAAAAGAATGAAGCATACTCAGTCAACATTTTCCAGATCACTATCTTTATCACTACCAGTCTGGTTTCTAAATCTTTCCTTATCACAACTCACACCAATATCACTCTTTCTACTCCTTTTTCTCCTCATTTTCTAGAAAATCACATTTAATGTCATTTATGTCCGGAAGTTGTCATTGAATGCATGTACCACTCTTATACGAAAACATTCAGAGCATATATGCTAACATGATGCATGAGCAAAAAAAATGCATTGTCTTAATTTCTATTTGAGCTTACACGTACTGAAAGTTCGGGTCCTAACCCTTAATAGGGGACGGGATGTTACAACAGTTCCCAAGCCTCATAATAAGACTTGTCAGCTCCAGAACTAGTCTCAGTTATGGCTGCAGGCTTTACGTCTGAAACTATGGCCAAGTACAAATCCATTACACCCAGTTGAAACTGGATTTGTTCGGACCAATCCTCATAGTTTAGACCATTGAACTTAATCAAGCTATTGCCTAAGGCGAACAAACTAGTAGATGATGCACATACAACATATAGTCCACGCATTAATGCTTTGAGTAAACCTAAATGGATTCAAACTAACTAATACACTTTGATTATGCATTTAAATTCTCCTTTGTGTGAAATTTAAATACATAATCGTAACCTATTATGATGCATATATATTGTTCACTACAATAGACAATCAATCATATTTTAGTTAACATATATGTTATCTTTGGATATACAATCATATTAACTAAATATGTTGATAAAGTCCCTTTAATGTAATTAATTATAAGCAATGGTCCACCTTTGAGTGACCTCCTAGCGTTATAATTAATAAACTGAATTGTTCAGTTCAATCTTTATGTCATTTTAGCATTATATCATAATGAACAATTGAACAAATCACAATTAAATGATTAAAATTTTCAAGCTAGGCCACTTTGGTGACTAACAAGCTTTCCATGCAATAAGCATTTAATTGGATAATTATCATACATGACAAAAATTTAATTTAATTAGTTTGGTCACTTTGGTGACAAACAAACTATTACAAATGTCCATAATGTCATGTATTACGTTCAACATATACTAGGAAAATTTAATTCCAACTATTACATAATATAAAATATTCAAAGTACCAAAGAAATATATAACATGGCACTAATTTTCAAAATTATATTATGCATAAATCAATTATGAATTAAATAGTCTATTATAAGTGGGCCATAAATATTTATCAACTCAAAATAACCCTTAATGGCCCAAAATTAAACAAAAATCAGTCTAGAAGCTAATTTCTGGGCCTGAAAGCCCTGGAAGGAAGGGGCTGCATCTGGCCAGCAGTGTCTTCCTTCGGCGTCTGTAAATTTTTTAAACTATTCTTTTACCATATGATTTGTTTCATACCGTCCATCCCTTCCTAGTGTTATGGCCCTCAGAAACATGTCATGCTTTCAAGAAGCAAAACCTTTTGTGTTTTTTTCAGCAATCGAAAACCATGTCTTAGAAGAAACATAATACAACAAACACAACGGTAAGTCCAAAACAAAGGTTGGTTTCGTCTCTTTCTATATTTTCATACTCTCTTCTGTGTATGTCGCTTAATCTAAACCTTAACAGACATTCATATGATAACTGCCCTGTCGTTTTCATTTCTTGAAAATTTATAACAATTTGTATTCATCTAAGTGCAAACATAGAACCTATACATTGCGTCAAGACTTTCATGGCAGTGCAACATCTTTTAAGACAACAGAAATAATTCAACACGTCGTCCATACAAAACCATCATGCGGAAACGACATGGTAGAAAATAAATTATGCAATACTGTGCTCTATACAGAAACATAAATGGTAAACAATAAATCATGCATCATTCCAATTCTTCAACACGTTTAATTGGTTTTTCATTTTATCTCCATCATTAAGACCGAAAACTAGTTTCAGAAAAGCATGGAAATTAAAGAATAAAACAACCAAAATAAATGTGAGCCGTATGAAAGCAAGCAATACAGAAAATGACACAACAACCACATTCCATAAACGCAACAAACAATACCACCCTCTAATACCAATTGTAAAATCATTTATGGATCGATTCATTTTGCGTACCTGTATCCATGATTGTTATTCGTAAGATGTTGATTTCTTTGATGCAAGTTTATTTCCTCTCGTCTTCTTCCGTTAGAGAATTCTTTAATGGTTCAGAATAGTGTCATTCAATAAGTTTATTCAACTTATATAGCATCACCAACGGACATGTCCTTTGGTAAGTGGAAGAGAGAGGAAAAGGGTCCGTGACCCATTTAAGACCCATTCTATAATACCCAATAACCATTATCTTGGGTGCGTTTTATGAGACTCAAATCTATAAGTAACGTGGGACATAAAATAGTCTAACATTGTTGTGCTAATTTAACTTTCTTTTTGCTTAAAATTAATCCTTTCTCCTTGCAACGCTGAAGAACAATTTTAACTTTTTTCAAATGATCCATTTTATCTTGATTAAAATAAATAATAATGTCATCAATATAAAAAAATGTAAAAGCTTCTAATCCTTCTAAATTATCCATAAATCGTTGATAAATACTAGGTGCCTGTTTTAATCCAAAAGGTAAGACATTCCATTGGTAATGTTTTTGTGGAGGACATGTAAAGGCTGTTAAAGGTTTTGTATTTTCATGTAACCTAAGTTGCCAATAACTTGATTTTGCATCTAAAGTGGTAAATCATGTATGTTCGTTTAATTTATTTATAATATAGTCTTTTCGAGGTAGTTTATATGCATCTCCTATAGTTACTTCATTAAGTTTTTTATAGTTGATAACCATGCGCCTTTTGCCTCTTTTTGTCACGCATGTGACTATTTACTTCAATATTATTATATAATAATTATGTATATAGACACACACATAGAAGGTCACGCCTGTGACTTATTTATATGTATAATAAAAAATATATAATAAAAATATATATTATTATATGTATAATAATATATATAATAATATACATATTATATATGTATATATATTATAATTAATACTAATTAGTAATATATATATATATAATTGTTATTATATCTATATATATATACAATTATATCTATATATATATATTATATACATATATATAGTCACGGGTGTCAAAAAAATAAAAATAATAGTTACGTAAATATATGACTATATATAATGAAATTTAAGTTCACGGATGTGTTATAATGTCAAATGTATTGTAATGGTCCTGATGAATGTCTGCTCAATATAATACAAGCCTGTGTTGTTACTGTTTTGAATGATGAGGTAGGACCTGCCTTTTGATTCAATCACTGCAATTATTAAAATTTATCATAACTCGTCTCCCAAGTTTAATGGTGTTTGAGTCTTCAAAGAAAAATTTAATAGTCTTAATTTTGACTCTAAAAGTTTCATGTATTTTGCCCAAGTTTATTCCCATCATCAAATGACCCTAATTTATTCTGTGGAGCCATGAAACTCTCAAATGTTCGACCTTAAACATATTCACAAAGCCCTTTCTTTCTCTCCCTAGTGACAGTTTCTACTTTGTCCTTCCGAGGATTTGAGTGATATTGGGTGAGTTAAAGATTTGTTCAATTTATTACAAAACTAACTCTACGCTCAAGTTTGGTTTTATATCTCTCTATAATTTCCTAATATTCTTGTTTTTCTTTTCCTTGTTACGATGCAGGTATCTACGATCCACTAGATGACAAGCTTTCTACTAGAAGAGCTCGCTACCATTCGATTGTTTCAGGAGAACACTCCCTCCGATGTTTATATCACTAATTTTCGTATACATTTTTTAAAATTATAACTTTATTTTTAAATCATGTACTAAAATATTATAGCACATGCGACTCATATACATTTACAAATTTTATTTTATTAATTCATTTCGAATATTTTGATTTTGTATATTTTCTCCCAAACAATTTATCTACATTAACAAATTTTATTTTTTCTCTCAAATTTTAAAATTAACAATATTTATTTATACATATTTAGCCAATCATAAAATATCATATTATTTGTATACATTTTTACAAATTACAACTTTATTTTTAAATTATGTACTAAAATATTATAACACTTTCATTTAAAACTTTTCCTATAAACTTTATTGAGCTATTTTATCTTTTCTACTATATAAATTTCACAATATTCACTCACATATTTCATCCATTTATCTTTTTATTTCATTCATCCATTTATTTTTTATTCATTCTTTACTATACATTTCAAGGATTTTAAAAGTTTTCAATCTCTTATTTAAACATAGTTATTTTATTAATTCATTCAAATAATTCAACTACTATATTTTTCTTCTTTTTCTTTTGACAAAATTTTAGCTTCAATCCCATGTTAGATAATTTTATTATGTGGCCCATATAATTTGGTTTAATCATTTAAGTATATTAAACCCCATTAGTTATTTGAATAAGAGATATCAGGTTTAATTAAAAAATAAATAATATGATGTATTTACATTGATGGAACGTAAAAATAAGGATAATGCAAAGAGATGTTGTTTGAATTTTAAATGATAACTACTTCCTTTTTCTCTCCTCCATCAGACAATATACAGAAAATAACAAAACAAAGGCTAAGAGAGAGAAAATAAAATCTAAGAATATCTTGTTGAAGATTATTGGAGATTATCTGTTTAGAAAGTATCGGAAATAGGAAGGATCAAGGTACACTTATGTTATTGTGAAAACTTATTAGATTCTAAGATCCTCCAATTTATCATATAAGAAAGATTAACATATGGTATCAGAGCCATAGATTTAAGAATCAATAATTTTCCATTTAAGATATTAAATCAAGAATTGTTATGATAGAATTATATACATGATATACATGATCAAGAAGATATTTTATAGTGATTTCCTTACCAATTACATCATGTTTTTGGTTTTAAAAGGAAACAATCACTTCTTCTCTCTTTCTTCTATACGGAACATGATAACTATTTTGTTTCCACCAAACTCACATTATCAAGTTGATGAAGGAAAGGAAAGACAATATTAAGTGCTTCCCTGCCAAGTTAACATGTGAATGGAATTAACAATGCCGTTAATTGCATTTATTAAATATGTTTCATTAATAGACATGAAAGGTTCTCTCTCCCATTGATTGTATTTCTCTTGTCAATTCTCTCATGTCACTACAAGAAATCATCAATTCATCGACGGAAATTATCGTCGGTAAATTACCGATTTCCGTCGGTGAAAGTAATTACCGACGGAATTTGGTGCCTGAAAAAATCGATCGGTGATCTTCCCGTAGGTAAAAATACTAACCGAAATATTCCGTCGCAATATAACGACGGAATTGACGACAAAAATTTGTTGTCGGTATTTATATAACGACGGAATGGGCACGTAAGATTCCGTCGTAGAAATTTAGCTATGGTCATTTGGTCGGTCGGTGAGGCGAATGTATCTTCAACCACTGTTTCCGATGGTCTATTTTACCGTTGGTAAATGTAGTTTGTACCGACGGACAATTTTTCGTCGGTAAGTGCGTATAATAAATTTTGTTTTGTTTTGTTGTTATAACAATGTTATATTATATATATACTTTATTTATTTGTGTTACGTTATATTATTTGTTCACAATATATTAATTTGTATATATAGTTTGTTTTATGAGAAAATTAATAAATAATAAAACATATGAAGAATTCAA
>JANKOE010000204.1:17296883-17319541 GCA_026284465.1 Erythroxylum citrifolium
GAGTCTCTTACTAGCTTTAGTTTTTCTTTATTATTATTCTTATTAGTATTTATACTATTATTATTATTATTATTATTTCTTTATTATTATTATTATTATTATTCTTTTACTATTATTTTTATTGTTATTATTTTTATTCTTATTATTTATTTATTTATTTTGATTAGTAATTATTTTATTTATCAAGTTATTGGTTTATTCACATTTTATTCATTATTATCAATTTTTTATTCTTTTTAGTAGTTTAGTGTTGTTGTTGTTGTTGTTATTATTATTATTATTATTATACTTATTATTATCCTTTTATTGAGTCTCTTACTAGCTTTAGTTTTTCTTTATTATTATTCTTATTAGTATTTATACTATTATTATTATTATTATTATTATTATTATTATTATTATTATTATTATTATTATTATTTGTGAGTAGTATTATTAGTATTCTTTGCATTTATTTTAGCTATATCTTGAGATTTGGGTTTTTTTCATTACTTGTATTTTCATTTATTTTATGTTTTATGAATTACTTATGTTACCTACATCATTATTATATTGTCACATTTGCATGTAGGTCCATCGGAAACAGCCTCTCCACTATGTAAGAGTAAGGCTGCGTACTATCGGATCTCCCCAGACCCTGCTTCATTGCGGGATTTCAGACTGGGTGATGATGATGATGATGGAGTTATGCTTACTAGTATCATAGTCTATACTATCATAGCCTAAATTTTGGTCATTCTGTGCAATTATTTGTTAAGAAACTAATCGTGATTGAATCACAATTATAACGAAAAAAATAAATTTTTATAATTTCCCAATCAAATCTTGTCAATTGAATAACTTAGAAAATATGAATCATGACTAATGAATTGGCCACAAAAATATAAACTAACAACTACTTACATTAAAGCTAATTGCCTATATACCTAATACTATAACTATCCATACGAGCATGTCTCTTTTGAGACATTGATTTAGTGAGAGGATGTAAAACATTTTTTTCAGTGAGAACTCGCTCTAATATTATGTTTTTCCGCTCCACTGTCTCTGTAATTAAGTAAAACTTTCTGTGCACATATTTAGACTATTGATAAAACCTTAGTGTTTTTGCCTTATTAAAAGAAAACTTTTTTGCAAATGAGAAAGACATGAGTAGATTGACGATTTTTTTCAAACCATAAATAAACTGTAAGTTTTGTTAGTCATTATATTCATAGTTATAATAAAATATGGCCATTTTTCTTTAACACTACACATGTGCATATTAATATATCTATAATCACTTTTGCAAATTTCAAGTAGTTTTGCAACTAAATCAAGGTCTCAACGAGAGGTGATCTTTTATAGTTTTAGGCAATATAAATAGCATAACTGAATTCAAAAGATTTGGATATCATATTTAAGATATCCATGTGATTGTATTTGTCAGATTAAATTGGAGATGAAAGTTATTTAAACAAATATTTGGTTTTTTTAATCTTTTCGCAGATCTATTTGGCCACGTAGGCTAAGAACACAACATTTTGGTGTATCAATGCATTATAACTTGCCTTTCAATCTTTCGAGATTTATACAGCAATACCAATTGGGAATAATAGATATGATGTAGAGATCAATACTAGTTTTAACTTTTTTCTCTCATTATATTGATGGTAATTGATCGGTTCATAGGCTTGTCCCACCAATTTTTTTAAAATTAAAATTGTAAAACAACATCGTTTTACTTAAAAGATGTTATAGTATTAACTTTTTTCTAATATTTTATTACTTTTATTGCAATTTCGAGCATAAGTATATGTTATTTTAGTTTTTATAAAATTAGTATTTTTTATTTTCTTATTGAAAAGAATTAATTGGAATTAAATAAATAATTGTATTTGTCAACATAATTTAACATAAAAATAAATAATGATTTATTCACAAAAACACTAATACATTTTGTCTAGTGCAAAGCAGACTATAATCGAAGGTGATTTTGATTTATTGGCGGACAACCTTACTCATTGTTTTGTTTAGGAGCAGCCCAGCCGGACCAAGAGCAGGGGGACTAATAACGTTAAAACCATGCGACCGAGGGCATCTTGACCATGACCAAGATTTCTCTTAGCAGCAACATCATCAAGTAGACGCCATTCTGTTATCAGTAGCACCTAGTATCATCACTATCAACAACAGTGCACCCAACCTACCAACATTTCCTGAATTCTAATACGAATATGTATCCCAAAGTTTTAAGTTACAAGACATATCTGCCGTTTTGCAGCGGAAATGATCAGTCTTCATGAATCGGTATTTATAGGGGCTAGCTAATTAATCCAAGAACTATTTTTGAGAATACACCAAATCAAAGAGACAATCGTGGATTTGCATATTTAAGAGCAAGATGACTTTGTTTATGCAACGAAACAATCTGAAAGTGGTTATTACGAGTTCGAGCTACAAATTTATGGCCAGCCACGTGTTGACTAGTCTCGAGAACACGGGGGGGACCACAAATCAGTGCATAAGCGTTTGACCAGCTGAATCTTTTATCCTCAAGATAAAAGGATCTAAGCATTATGTTCAGGCCAAAGAGAGGCCGGAAGACAGCCTTGTCCATGTGTGCCCCCTATAAGCTGTCACCGTTGCAAGTCATAATTGATCAGGTCAAAATGCTGAAGCAGGATTTAGAAAATTTCTCTTCCATTATATAGAAATCACCAATGGCATGTTCTGCTGCAGCTGCTGATCTGCCAAAGTCATCAAATAGTATTTACATTGCCATATTGGCATTTAAGGACGATTACGCTCCAGCAAATTCTGGGAGAACTTCATTATAAAGCTTTTAACAAAATAGATAATTGAAATAGAAATGTAAAAGAAAACAAAATCTTAGAAGTTGCATACTGTTTCTTTCAGCTACAGCATTTCCAATCTAGTGAGACCTAGAGTACAGCTAGTAGTAGCTACTTAAACCTAAACTATGCTCTAGCAGGTGGTAATTCGGAAGGGACTTTTTCCATAATCATATTCTGTAGTATGAGAATGAAAGTGAAAAATGGAAAAAGAATAAAAAGCCAGGATAGCTAATTATTCCCAGACATTAAGATTTTGATCTACGGTTGCATTGGCTTGAAGTCCAGTAAAAGGAGAACTGGAAGATAACTACACTACTGCTGTCAATACAAGCACGTCCCTTTGCTCCCACCTCCTCTGTCAATCAGGAACTTGAAAGGACCAACAAACAAAAATTGAACTCAAATCTTCTGGAACACACACAAGACTTCAATATGTTCTTTTCCTCACTACAGGCTTTCGGGGCTCCTTTTTGGCAGTTGTCATGAATCCTGGCGTTGGTATCCCCACTGTAGCTTGGTATAGGTCCTTTAATCTTATGAGAGAGAACAGAAAAGAATTTCACAATTAGCACTACAAATCAAGAAGTAAACATGAGAACATATATGATTCACTAAATGCGGTGTTCTGTGGGTAAAAATGGTCTACCTTGGCATACTGATGAAGAGGGCAATTACTGCAACCCCAACAATGAGAGGGAATACTGGTGCCGGGGTTAACTCCTGTAGGGACGGACAAAGAGTTCAAAAAGACAAAAAAAACAGCATGTGAGAAACAAATGGAACATGTGCGCAGAAGACAAGGGTGTTGCCGTATTGGCCAAGACAATGCACAAGAGGCTCACAACAAATAGTGGAATGAGAAAACATCTCAGTATAACTATATAAAAGGCGAATGCATCTTTATCCCATTATGTACAAACTCCCACTACATTTGTGACAACAATGCATAACCAACCTGTTTTTGATGATCCTCCTCGAAACTGTACCTCAGTGGGCCTACATGAATTTGAACGTCCTTCTCTAGGTCAACCTCAATGACATCTGACACAAATTTGTGGGTATTTGATTGGAGACTTGATCTCAGCTGCAGAAGGTGTTTAGCCTTTGGTAAGTTCTTGATTTGGAAGAACTTGGACAGAGGCAATGGAAAGACGGACTCAATCTGCGACGTCTCACTAGCAGATTTGACCTCGACCAGTAGATGTGGATGCAATTCTCCCAACCTCTTTCCTTCAACATGGCCACTTAAAATGGTAATTTCTGGCTCCTCAAAGACCACAAAATCCAACCCCCTGATATCCGCATGTTCCACCTGCAATCAACAAGGTGCCCATTCTAATTTATGAATCGCTGTACTCATTAACAGACATTTTGATACTTCACAGGCCACTAACATGAATATTCTACAGTGCTCTTATGAATATTAGGGACTTTACAACAGGAGAATTTAAGAAGAAAATGAGGTACAGAGCAAAGTGAGACAAACTTAAGACCGTCACATTTGTCAAAAAAATGTGGGAAAACCATATAGATTGACCTTATAGCAATACGCTGAAGCTTTAAACTGTGAGACAAACTTAAGTTCCATTTTTGTCAAAAAATGAGGGAAAGCTACATAGAATGACCTTAGCAGTAATCGAATCCAATGAAGCTTTAAAGTGTGAGACAGTCTTAAGAACAATATACAATGAGGGAAAACCATATACAATGACCTTAAGAGTAATTGAATCCGGTGAAGCACGCTCAATTCTGGCTCCCAGGCCATTCTTTTTCACTATTTTAACGGCATAGGTTGCCTTGGGAACAAGTCCTCTCAGCCTGTAACTTCCAGATGAATCAGTCACTGTCTCCTCATAGTACCCCTTTGAATTGGACCTGGCTTCAATTGCAACACCTTCTTTTGGTTGACCAGACAGAAGAGTAACCACACCTATTGCACTGCAATGAAAAAAAGACATTTGTGTCCCTTAAAAGAGATCAAATGGAGACATGTGCGGTTGAAAATTTAATTTAGTCCCATATTGTACTGACATAAAAAGATTTAACAATGTTGAAACATTAATGTAAACATAATTTCAAATCAAGTTTTGTACCATAGGAAAGAAGAGTATATAACATAAAATATAGAAGATTTCCTTGGTTCAATTAGCAATGAAAACCATGAAATTAAATATTAAGTAAAAGGCCTATGTATGACCTGTACGCAACACGGGTAGCCTGGAAAGTAACTTCTACAGAATCCCCAGAACCAAGTTCTATTGTCTCTGCTGAAGGTGAGAATGCGTACTCCTACAAAGACAAAAAGTAACCTTTTGATGAACTCACAAACAATAGCCATAGGTTTGGCATATAGTCCACACCTTTTCAAATTCCTTGTAGACTGCAAATTTTCAAATTAAAGAGGAAGACAAAGAAGAATATAAAGAGAAGGTCCATTATGAGATTAAACCGAAAATGCAATTGGATGCTCTACAGAGTGTTAACTAGAAAATAAAATTGGCAGCAAGTTGCAAGTATTTCAGCCTAAATTGAAAATTGACTTGAAGTAACTCCAAATTCCATCACTAACGACACATTGTGATGGAGATTAATCAAACATATAAGTGAAGCAGAAAACAAGGTAATAGAGTCAAAAAGACAATCCAAACTATTAACACATGAAACTCCCGATGATAAGGTTAAATATCTGCCCCAGAATTGTCAGTCTTATCCAATAATAAATGTCTTAAAGTACAAAAAGACATGCCGTGGGCATGAATCCTACAGCAGATTAGGGAATCAGATTGTCAACCAACTAGTTTAATTCCAAGGCTTTGTAAAAACGTATTACTGTAGCCGTGCTACATAATTACACTTGAATCTTTAGATCTTTACCTTCAGCAGAGGCCGCAGGTAGAAAATACCAGGAAACAAGTTATCAAAGAAAAATGTTCCACCAGCACCGGATATCGAGTTATTTCTATATCCTCCATCACCACTTAGTGAGAAGAGAACTGAAGGAATGGGTTCATTAGCATCATCTTTTGAATATATGCGTACAGAAATTTGGCCAAGTTTCTCACAGGAGAAAGAATGAGGCCCAACACGTTTAAGATGATAGCCAGGCTGCATAAATAATAGGGAAATCAAGAGCCTTATTAATGAAGACATAGAGTTGATTAAAATATGTATTTCAACATATAGAAAGAAAAAAAATACATCCAATGCCATATTCCAAAAGTAACATGCTTTAGGAACATTGGTAAATCAGGCGAAGACAAAGTATGTGATATCTAATGTGAAAAAACAAATATTCCCAAACCTTTGACGCCTCTATAGTGTAACTTATATCATCATATAGTGGCCCTCCAACAAAATGACCATCCACTCCAGTGGTAGTCTCAAGTGCTGTATGTCCTTTCTTGAGTGAAGTAATCTTGCTATCTTCCACAGCAACGATCTTGATATAAACATCAGAAATAGGGGGAGAGACTGATCCTTCCAAATACAAACCCCGTCTACCAGAGAATGAGGGAAGTGAAGCTTGGCAACCATCAGTTTTCACTATGACCTAATTAAACAAAGAACAAGTTTTTAAACACAACAAATCACATAACAACACATAAATTAAAATAACCATTGATACTACCTGATGCTCTCTGGGGTAAAACAAGATCTTCTCTCCATCATTTCTGGAAAAAGTTAAATAGAGCAGTGATCAAATAAATAATGCTGTTATAGAAAAGTGGCAACATTCAAAAAGACAAAAGAAAAATAGAAATCTATACATACAAAAATTAAAATGGTGAAAGTTTACTGAAGAAACAGAGACTAGTATAAGGTGAATTTCCAAGAAACATACAAGAAAACTGAAGGTATCAACCTGAGCACCAAAGTGCATGTAAACTGGGGAATTTGGAAATTAAACCAAGTATCCAGAATATACCTCGAGTCCTGGGGAATAAATGTTTGTTTCACTCCAAGAGTAGACCACACAGAGTATTCATATACAGCTGAGTGCATTTGATCACTTTTACTTGATGCAATGGTGGCAGCTGTACTGTCAATAACACTCCCTTCACCGTCAACAATATCAATGGGGATATTATTAGGTAATTCATTAGCGTCAACAGCCGAGCTTAAGTCAACCATAATTTGTCCTCTGAGAAGATACTTCTCTCCTTTCAAATGGATTGGCTACAAATATGAGAAATTTTCTTAAGGAAAAAGAAAAGGAAAATCAAGAGCAGTTATATTTCTTAAACCAAATATTAATTTGAGTAAGAGAGAGAGAGAGAGTGAAGAAAGGAGAACCACAACACTTTATAGGGAACCACACCATCAAGTTTGACGTATCAATCTTTGTTGACATGCTCCCAAATGAAATACACGAGTTAACAAAATGAAGTTCATGCACTCCCGGATATTCAAGACATAAACGCTGCGAACCTTTCTGTAGTTCATAAACCAAAAATATCAAATAACACACAAGGGTTAAAACCGTTTGCGCCATATTTGTGGCTTAAAAGTTGAATTTCAAGGCAACAACTACCATAATTTTCAAAGTTATTGGAGAACCATCTGGCTGAGTCATGTAAGCATCTACATCATGGGTTGAGATGACATTCACCCAGTAACCTCTTTGAACAAATAAAATCCCTCTAACATCCTCAACACCGACATCCACATCAATAAAGCTCTGCTCCCAACACCAATTATCCTCACTTGGCATTGCTCCAAAGGAATTGTGTTTGACCTGAAAAAACAAGGACACATTTATTAGCATAAGAAAACACAGTAATGAACAACATTCAGAAAACTGAAGAGGATGAAAAAAAAAAGCTACAAAAGTTATTAGAGAATTTGAAGTTGTTATTCAGGAAAAGAAAATTTTATTCAAATGTTATTCAGGAAAAGAAAACTTTATTCAAAATTTAAAGGACCCAAACCTCAAGCCTGTATTTTCCAGGTAAGATATTTGGAAAAACAAATTCATCACTCGCATCTGTCAAAGAGACAGACTTCCTCTCTTTGTCTTTACCAGACAAACTCAGAAGTGTGACAGAAACAGATGGGCCACATTTCTCCTTGCAAGTTACGGAACCAATCACATTGACCAGGGCCTTCATTATAAGAAAAAGAATCAGTAAAGTCTATCACTGAGTAAAATCGAGCAATTTGACAATAGGATATGAAGTAAAAGAAAAGCAATTTGGATGAAAAGATACAAGCCTCATATAAGTATCACAAAAGCAGTGAATGAATCCCAGAGAAAGAAGTTAGGCTATCTTTGATGAAACAATAAGCATTTCTCTCAAAAATGAATATCAAACTTTGTGTTTATGTCATGCTATGTAGCCAAGAACAGTGGATTGCTTGGAATATTATCTCTAGACAAGGCCAGAAATTACATACCAAAGAAACTGCAATCACATCACCAAATTAATGAAAGTTGAACTTATATCGAAAGGTTTCAAGTTTTGTGTCATACTGTGGCATGGTACCTGAGAAAATTCTACATTTAGCACTGGACTTTTTACCACAACATCAATATAAGGAGGTAAAAACAGAAGTTCAGTAGCAGTGGTAGGTGAAGCAGGCAAAGCAGCTAACCGGTATTCACCAGGTGGAACCTGAAAATAACAAAAAAGAATAAATAGATATTTTAGAAAGCTTTTAAAATATGTTAAACTGAATGATCTCACTAGAAACGGAAGATTACAAGCAAGAATTACATGCTTGAGAACTTAACAATCTCGATAAGTAAATTGCAGGCATAAAACACTCAACTTGTATTCACGAATTTCATAAGTTCAAAAAAATAGCAGATTTACAATTTCAAAATATTGAAAATCTAAATGAATCAGGATATGTCATATCAACTAATTTATCTTTTCATGAAGCAAACAGCTATCAATGGAACTCCAATAATTTTTTAGCTATATGCAATCCACGTTCTTTAAGCAGAAACTACCTTATGATTAGGGAAAAATGATTTCTGGCATCAACTAAAAGTGTTTCTCGTCACTTTTTCGATTACCATACCTCAAAGCAGAAATTTCCGTTAGCATCTGTTTGTCTTGCTTGAGGTTTAACATTCTCTGGTCCATGAGTCAACGCCACCTATATACACATTCAGACCAATTCATCAGCAAACATAAAAATTGATAAGAGCTCATAAAGGATATATTGTATATTCCACAAAATATTCCCACCTGAATAACATGAAGAGGAGAAGGGGAAGAGAGAGATGGGTAGAATACCTTCACTCTATAGCCAGTATTGATCGTCCTAACCGCGCCACATACATCATAGTAGATCGATCTAATATCTGTAATCAAAGCCATATTGGGCAAAACCTAATACAGAGTACAAAGTTAGAGAATGAAAGATATTATGCACAGAATCAATCTAATAATTAGTGACGTGTGTATGAACACTTTAATCATGATATGCACAGCCAATATAAAGTCTCAAGATTCAACAGATAATTTACCATATAATCCTTCAAATTATCAAATTTGTAATGCTCCTTCCTGGCCTCTATTGTATATTGATTTGAAGTAACCTAAACACAACAAACAAGTCAGAACCCTATTAGAAGAAAACGAATTGCCAGTAATAATGCCATAGTGACTTGGCTGGGAACAACATCTCAAAGATCACATATCCCCAGAGGACAGAATTATTCAATAGGCAACAAGACATCAATCCAGTCACTTACAAAGTTGTAAAGGCCAACTTCTAGGTCATTAAGAATATGCCAAAGATTGTTCAACTCTTGTACAGTACAAACCACAAACACTCCACCAAGAAGGCGAAGGAAAAAGAAACAGGAAGAAGGAAGAATGGTGATTTACTTAAGATTCTTAGACTCTGAAATAGATTGCTCCCTACGTAGGACCATTCCCAACCTCCTACTGCATAGAAAAGAGAACAATTTGAAGTTGAATAATGGTATAGTTTGTATACCTTTACTTAGGTTATGTGAAGTAGGTAATGTTATGAAGAAAATAGTCCTTAAGCATGTTCCATGACACTGAAATCCCACCGAATAAATTGGCAAATTAATTTTGACTAAGGTGGCATGTAAGAAATTATGCATCATAACACTCCAAATCATGGTAAACAGTAAATAGATACAGAGAGAAGCATAAACTAGCCTCACTTAACTGTAAGAAATAAACACGAAATCAAAAGAATTGAATGATCACAAAATAACCACACATATCATAGATGGATTAGTACCTGGTCAAGCTTGTAATAACCTTCTTTATCAGTGATACATCTTTCGTGACCATCAACAATAATTTTGGCACCCTCTACACCCATCTCATTTCCATCAACTACGCGGCCCGCAACAGAAAATCCAGTGACCTATACAGAGAAGAAGATTAAAAGCGCACTACTTGATTAGAATGTGTATCATAAAATTTGGAGGACTAAGGTTGATGATATTATTGAGCCATGTCATGATGACAAAGTTACTTCAGCTTAAATAGCAATGGCGGCACAAAGTAAAAGATTTGCTGTACTATCAGCTAGCCAAAAGGTATCCAAATTGCTGCTTCAAGAGAGACATTACATAAAACATATAACACCAAAATAAAATCACAAGACAAACTGCGATTCCTACCCGTCAGATATTAGCCATAGAACATAGTTGCAATACAATGCATTTTATACATTCCGACTGTTTAGGGGAAAAAGATAAAGAACAATGCTGAAATAACATCTCAAAAGAAAAACTGTCCAACTCCAAACCATACATGTGACAATATCTCACCTGGAACTTTTGGGCTACTGTTACATGTTGATGTTCCACAGAAATTGACATTACCGGAGGAGAAACATCAAATACCGTATTCTCACCCTTGTAAAATGGAATAAGCTCATAAAGCCCTATAAGAATTCAAAACATTTATTATCAGAATCAATACCTATGCAGAAGCTGCTCATATGCAAGAAAATATCAATCCTCAGGAACTTATGCAAAAGAGAATGTCAAACCATACATCTTAGGACTCATTAGCACAAATGGTAACCAAAGTAAAAGATACTTAAATTACGAAAATAAACTACTTCAAGAAGCAAAATGGGAATAAGCTTTTCCAAAAAATCCAGTAAAAAAAACACCAAATTCGGATCCAGAAAAACAATGACTTTAAGATTTGCTTATTTTTTGTTCACCACAGCATGGCTACCTTTCATCATTTATTTCAACCATTGTGTAGATTCTACTAAGTTTTAACTATATAAAGGCCCAAACAGTTAAGAGCAGTTGAAGGGCTCAACAACTACATCTCACTCATGTATCAGCTAATTTAGCAGCAATAAACAGATTAAATGGACTTCAACAACTAAGAAAATGAATATAAAAAGATAAACATCCATACAAGTCTGACTGTGTGCCTACTGGCTAATCTTAGGAAGCATGTGTATGCATATATACACATGATGATTAAGAAAACAACTAAAAGAGAACTACCGCAAGGTATTGCTTTAAATGTGAACATTCCATCAGCATCTGATACAGCATGACATAGAGGTTTTCTTTCTCCAGTGGCACCACCAGGACCTTGGGGACAAGCTACTTGCATAACATCATCTGAATACAAATAGATATGGACTCCCAAAATTGGATTTCCCTAAAAAAACAGAAAAAGAAAAACTATTAAGAGTATGACAGCTAAAAATATCAAGGTAAAAGTTCAATTAAGGTAGAAGACAAGCATTAATGGAAAACCTTAATGCTGAATCAGAAAATTCTAACTCAGCATATTTTTAATGGCAAGTTCTTTTACTCACTAGCCAGAATAATGAAACACCAGCAAGATTCATCCACCTATACATGAAAAGCTAGATTGTCCTTAAATCACAATGAAGATTTCTTTCTATTGGGTTAGGAATGATTAAAAAGAATTTCCAAATGAAACAAGTAAAGAAGTTATCTTCAGTATTGGCCATTAATAGGCAAACCAATTAACATAATTATACCAAAAAGAAAAACTTTCCATGCAAATACCCATTTATGCAAATTAGACAAGTTCAAATTAAAATCAATTCAGCAATCAAAATTTTTGCCCTTATAATGACTCTAACCAAAATTAGACAAGTTCAAATTAAAATCAATTCAGCAATCAAAATTTTTGCCCTTATAATGACTCTAACCTGAGCAACAACAAATCCATGAAGTTCATACCCAGGGACAAAGAAAATGTCATCAATCACACTATTTTCAAATCCTAGTCCCACCTGCAAATTGCGTATGGTAAAATACAGGTCAAAAAGTAGGATATTGTAAGTATCATATCATGTTGAGAGACAGAGAGGAGACAACAAGATAATCAAAAAAGCATCTAACGTCTGTGGTTAGAATTTTACAATGGGCCTACGGGCCCACACGAGAAGGAAAGTTAGACCACATATAAGTCTAAGTGAGGTTCCATCCTAAAACAAATGTGTGATAGGTGGAGTAGCCCACTAGACTTATATGTTAGTCTTCTTTCTTCTCTTTTTCCAATGTGGGACAAACTCCCACTCTTATATTTCAACACCCCCCCTCATGTGTGGGTCTAGCATGTGACATAATCTATCATTTCGAGGTGTTAATGACTAACATAAGAGTAACCTGCTTTGATACCATGTAAAAATCAATAGAAGGATTGTGGGAATTTTCTGTGTCTGTCATTCCTCTTATGCAAAACCATATATACACGGTAAATACAAAGGATAGAAACCAAAAATCTCTCCTAAACTTTAGCAGCTAATCTCCTGACCAAAGGAAACAGATATTTACATTAACTACAATACATATCTACAAAATAATTCCTAATAATTTTGTAAGGAGAATGTGGTTATTTGACCTGGAACCTAATAATCAAATATTGGTCTTATTTGTGAAAAAAACTTTGAAATAAATAATAAGAATGGGGAAAATATTTATAGAGTTAATATGTAGCATTTTTAGGAGAAATTGTATTTTTCAAATGATCCTTTCTCAAATAACTACTTTAAAATGATACTAAGTAAATAAATCAAGAATTGATTAAATGTAACATCAAAATAAAAATAATTTGTCATTTTTGTTTTGATGAATTTTTTATAAAATTTCTTTTACAGATTTATAATCAATAAAAAAAGGAAAATTTTGATTTATTTTGAAACTTAATATTAGAATAGAAAGAACAATATGATCTTAATGTCCATAATTATATGGGATAATATGTTCTTTGTTATTAGTAATTTTTTTAAAAATTAATATTCCTCCTATCTATGATTCGTAGTATTTGTTTCTATGATTTGTAAGTTCGTTTTTTATTAATATATTGTTTTGTCTAACAGGTTGATTTTTTCTTTAATTTATCATGTAATCGTTTATGTAGCCTATTTAAGTTAGAATGAAAATTTATAACATAATAAAATTATTTTTAATAATACAGAAAAACGATTTTAATATGTTCAAAGTGTTTTTTTGGGAAAATAAAGGAAATACCATTAAATGGTTGTCAAAATTGGGTATACATCCAACACATGTGAAATGCTCCTAATAGAAATAATATTAGCATTCTAAGAAGAGAATATTAAGACATTATCTATGTATAATGTACAAATTTCACAATATGGTGAGAAGACTTCATTCTCAATCCTTTGAAATTAAGATGGAGCATTTTTTAGCTAAAGAAGCATAATGCTACAATCAAATTGTCCTTAAAAATAAGTAAAGGTAATTTCGTATCTATTTGAATTTGCTACAATCTCAATTTCTTATCAAATTTTGACAAAAATGATCATTATAGAATTTTTGAAGTAAAAATTTCTTGTTAAGAATTAGAAAACTTATCCATTGTTCAAAATTTTATTAACATAAAATGCATCACAAAGCCAAAGGCACCTAAATAGATATATCAATTAAGGTTTTGTCCTTACTTGTACTAATTCTATATAAATATAGTTATAATTTTTGTTCTTATGCTTATTCATATAATGTTGTGACAATAAATGAATATCTTTTTATTTTTTTCAATAATATAATATGATTTTTAAAGAAGTTAAATTTTGTGTTTTTTTATAAATTTAATCTTTTTCTATTTTAAGTGTTTTCCAATTATCAATAAAAATTTCTATTATAATTTCTTCAATATTAGCTATCCTATCATTGATACTAGAGTTGGTAGAAATAGACTTGGTTCTTGTAAAGAAATATATGCTTTTAAGATTAGTTATCTCCGATTTTATAAGCTGACACACTGGGTTATACCTAAAGAGGACTTAAACTAGGACCCAGGGTCATTCCTAAAATTTTACAGGCCTTGGGAAAAGTAAAAAAAAAAGCCTCATATTTTATCTCCTTTTGTTCTTTATGAGTGAAAAGAGTGAGCCCTCGTAAAAAACAAAATAAAGTAAAATAAAGACAGGGCAAGAGTGCACCTGCCCTGAGCTGGGCTATAGGGACCGTTCACACTTAGTGGAAAAAGTGCTAACAATCAAGCAGTCAATGTTTTCATGCTCAAACGTTAGCTTTACCCATTTTATGAAATATCTTGTTGACAATAAGATTAAAGATGATTTCATCCCTTAAATTTTAGTCCTTAATTAGCTAAATCTTAAGCATTATCTTGGGAATTAATACCGCATTAGTATACCTCTTTCTTGCTTATAACTAACTTAACCACGAATTTTAAAAAAATAAATTTATTAGTAAAAAAGAAAAATTCAAGCTATTGACAATGCATGTGAAACAAACCACTAAAATATGGGGATAGGCAAAAACTAAATATGGATCAAAAGAGAAAGACATTTAACTAAAATAAGGAAAAAAACTAATAAGGTGACCTAATATTGGCGTCATTAAATCTCTTTGCTAATTCTTAAAGGCTCATTTAAGCCATCATCCAAACCTTTAACTATTATCATTTTCCTTATCCATTTAATAAGTTGAGTAATATTTTATTGCAATGGTTTGAGATAATTGTTAAATGTTCTAGGGTTTCTTTCTTACCAAATAATTTAAACTGCATAACTAATTGATAGCTTGAGGACTTATTTGTTATTGCTTCTTACATAGGAAAAACTTGTAATCTTGTTAACTATTGAATCCAAATTATGAAAAGATTTATTTGTATTGAACTTCAAAAGGACCTACTCTCAAATTGAGTAGGAGAAAAGGCAATTAAAAAGGTGGTCATGGAAATCTAATCATAAGGCCAAAGAGGGCAATCTTTATTTGACACTGGAATTGTAACACCCCCTATACAGAATCTACAAGCACCCACATACATGGCAACTAATTTCCTGTAATTATATTCAAGGCGTTCATGTATATTCAATACTATACATATACACATTACAAAGTTTCACATCACTTAACATTATCATTTAAAATTAGTATTACATTTTTATATTTACATGATAACCCAAAAAGAAAACATACAATTTCCTTACTCTTTTACATGTACAATCATCTTAAACCAAAACACATTTCAAAGATACTTTTATGCCTAACTGTTGGCCTTGGTCTTTGCAAATATTCCTTATACCTTATTCCTATGAATTGAACCTACATGGATTAACACCCGTGCTAAATTTGAAAGTTTAGTGAGGAAACACTTAGTTTGGATGATCATTCACAGTAGTCATCTGCCAAGTGCACACATTCAGAAATATCATAACTCATATGCCATAAATTCACATTCATGGACCAAACATTGATATTCAACGCTGATTGATACAAATTATTAATACAAATGCAAATACTCATCAATACCAATTATTTATGCTTTCACCCTGTATTTCTTATTTATAACTAATTACTTTACTTTCACATTCGTGTAGGTGTGGATAACGAGAGTTGTGGATATCCAAAGATATCAGAACTTTGGATACTAGAAAGTATCAAACTGTGGATACCCGGAAACATCGAACTATGAAGACACTATAGTCTTTAAATAAAGACACCATTGGTGATAAACTGTAGCAGCTACATTGTAGCCCTATAGGCATGCCTATCTATCCACCACCAAGACAATAGTGAAGTGAATCACACGTTAGTATAGACTTAATATTCGATATACAAAACGCACAAGAAGGGGGGGTTGAATTGTGTATCATTTTTCTTAATAATAATCCCTTTTTCAAAACTTCTTTTGAAAACTTGCTTTTACTCAGAACTATTGAAAAACAGCATTACAAAGTATTGTAATTTTCTTCTAAGTACTTATATCAACAATAGAAATTAAAAGTTGAAAGTTGAGAGTGAGAATCGACACAGCAGATTTATACTGGTTCACCCCAAACCATGGGCTACGTCCAGTCCTCAGAATCCTTTCTGAGTTTTCACTATACTCTTCAAAGATACAAGTATTCTTTTCACCGAGCCTCTTCAGGTCTCTTACAGCAAGTATTCTTTTCACATTTAGCCTCTTCAGGCTATCATCTTTTCTTTTCTCCACTGAAAGATGTTTCAAGCTTTGTTACAGACAATAGTAGCTCTAAGTTTAACACAATGAATAAAATTTCTAGCTTTTGAATCTCCAGCTCTTTTGAAATTTACTAACTTCTGCAGTCTTCGACTCCGACTCGTATTTATAGCCTTCTTCCTCAACCGCTTCTTGATAACTGCTTCTTTCTTCTTGTTTCTTGATCTTTGAAGAAACATTTATTCAGTTGAGTTCTGTAACTAACTCAAACTGATTAATCATCCGATGTGGTATTGGGTCTTTGTCTTATATTTCTTTCCGCTTTCGTCTCATTTTTCTATCGTCTCATTTTTTGCTTCCGCTTCCGTCTCATTTTTGTATCTGCTTCCGTCTCATTTTCTTCCGTCTCATTTTTGTATCTGCTTCCTTCTCATTTTCTTCCGTCTCATTTTTGTATCTGCTTCTGTCTCATTTTCTTCCATCTCATTTTTGTATTTGCTTCCGTCTCATTTTCTTCCGTCTCATTTTTGTATCGTCTCATTTTTGTATCTACTTCCGTCTCATTTTCTTCCGTCTCATTTTCTTCCGTCTCATTTTTGTATCTGCTTCCATCTCATTTTCTTTCATCTCATTTTTGTATCTGCTTTCGTCTCATTTTCTTCCGTCTCATTTTTGTATCTTCGCTTCGTCTTACTTTCTTCCGTCATTATTATTTGGTCTTCAACAAAACTATTAATCGTAAAGTCATTTTGACTTAACAATCTCCCCCTTTTTGATGAGAACAAATAATCATAGTTGTTAGAAAGAAAGTATTAAAATGATATACACTAGAAGACTACACACTTGAAAAAAAATTGTAGCCAATATATCTTCTTCTTTTGTTCTTCTCTTCTCTTTTTATCCTCTTCTCTTTCTCCCCCTATCTTTGTCATTTCTTTTTCCTTTTCTCCTTTCTCCCCCTATTTGCTATCGATCAAAAAGATCATGACCTTAGATGCTTCATAACTTCATAAAACACTTCTTTCATTTCAGTGCGGAGTCATTTGAGATCTTGTCGAATATACTCTACTTCTTTATGCAAGTCACCCACAGAAGCACACAGATCATCAACTTTATCTTCAATGTCTTCATCATGCTTCCGCTGTACTACTTCAAGACCAACGGTCGTAGTATATGCACTTAAAGATATGGCATCTGGTTCAGTGATTGTAAAGGAAGGAGGTTTGACAGATAGGTTTGGTTCCGGGAGATCAGGGTCATCAAGGTTGGTTAATAGTGGAACTTGTCTTCCAAATAGGTGTAGAACATCTCCAATTGAAGACACAATACTTAAGGGTCTAATGTGCATAATTAGATGCACAAGAGTCTCTATTGAGTAGCTGACATCTCGAATTCTAATGGATCTATACTGCCCTTCTGTGATTCTTCCAACTACCTGAGAAGAGTCTTCAGTGCTTCGACGACCACAATTGCTTCCTGATGCCTTCGAAATGTAGTAGGAAACATAGGTTCCTTTCTGCTGGGTTGCATAGCATGCCTCATCTATGTCTCTCACTTTAGCTTTGATTTGATCTTCTGTCAGATCACTCATCATCCCTTCAGGGTTCAGTTTCTTCTTCCCTTTTTCCCCATTGCGAACAACGTAAGGCTTTGGTTGAATGTCAGGCACAACCTTGATCACAGTTTTCTTTATGATTGGTAAGAAAGTGTACTTCTGCCTTGTCATCTGTGTAGGGTATGGTTTGGTTCCTTTATCCCTCAGAAAACAATACATACTTATCTCATCATCATTCAACAGATGCATTGTACTACTATTTACCAAGATTGGTTGTAATTGTGCCCTGACTGACCTTTTTGGGAATTCTCTGATGATTATAGAGGTGCTACTCCTAACAGGTTGAATTTCTTCAATAATCTTGACTCTCAAGTCCTCTTTTCTTAACGGTTGAGAGGTATTGACATGTGCTGGACTGCGTTCAACTGACTTCTTCTTCTTAACAGCAGTAGGAGTGCTCTTCTTCTCACTGATTTTCTACTTTTTATTTCCTTCAATCAGTCTAGGAGCCTGTTGAGATTGAGGTTTCTTCTTCTCAAACTCCAATTTCCTCTTAATCTCAGTATCTTTAGCCACTCTCGTTAAATCTTCCTTTAAGATTGAAACTAAGGACCTGGTTGCCTGAGATGCTTCCTTCTCAGAGTCTCCACTATGAGTCAACTCTTTCCCTTTCTTCTCTTCTTGTTGACACAGGATTCGAACTCTAGGCGACCTTTTTGCTTGTTTCGATCTCTCCTAAAGGAGTATTTCCCCCTTTCTCTTCAAGGTTACAAGAGTCTCTGGCTGTCGCTCCTGACTCTCTTCTATTTGAGAAATTGTCTTATCTTTACTTGTATCATCTGATGATTTCTTCAGACCTTCTGTGGATGTTCTTCCGGTGGATTGAGATTTTAATCTTTTTGTGGGAGTTCCCTTTTTAGCACGCTCCCCCTCAATCCTTGCTATTGTCTTAGAATCTGCTTCTTCTTTCTCCAGATTCTTCAAGCCCATTTTACCAATTGTCGCAGAATTGATGACACTTTTGATATTTAGCTTCATCCTGTTTCCTCTCTCTAGAAGGACTCTAGAATCTCTGAATATTCTTGTCAGCATCATTCCATATGGTAGGCTGGTCGAGTCTTTCTTCGACTTTACCATATAATGGAAAATAAGAAATGGTAGATCTATAGGCTAGTGATTGAGTAGATGAAATAGGCATTGTTCATCTCACATTATTACCAAATGCCTTGATCCTGTTCTTGGTAGAACACAATGGAAAAGAAGTAAGTGTAGAACCCTAGCTTTTGGCACAAGACTTGAGGCCTTCTTCTCCTTTGGATTATTGCTTCCATATAGTTACCGATTGATCTGAATCTCCTTCATGCTAGCCTGCGTCATCCATCTAGCTTTATTCGTGAGCTTCTCTCCAACACAAGGACGCTCAGTGACCTTCTCGATTATCTTCAGTGTCGCTATAATCGACAATTTACCCACCATTGATACAAGAGTATCTTCTACTACTTCCATATTCTTCCAGAAGTCATGTACTTCATTCATGTAAACTGTCTCTCTAATTTGAAAGAAGCTCCTCCATCCGGCTGCTACAATCTCCGGTTCAATATCCATCTTGTCCTGCTTTAAGGACTCAAAATCAACAAGTCTTCCACTGGTCATTGCTGGCTCCATTTGTTTCTGTAGTTAACAACGAACTGAATGCGCAAATGTATTTCTCAAAGAGGTGAAGTCGATTTTTGAGGTTGAGAGCGTGAGCAAAGAAGGTTTGATATCCAAACAGAGTAATGAAAGGCTTTTGTTAAGGGTTCTTCAACGGTCAATGTCAGGGTATGTCAAGAGTGTTCTAGAATAGGTGGCATTCTCAAGGCTATGAGAAACTTTCCCTCCAAAACTTTCTTATGACAGAAGTTACTAGCTGTAACTCACTGTTGTTGTTACCGTTAACTCTTTCGACCTTTTATCTAGGTAAAGACGTGTTAGATGGTTGATCACGTAGCATAACCATGTTAAGGTTTCTTCTGATTTCTTTAAATCTTTCTTTACTCAATGGCTTAGTGAAGATATCTGCCCATTGATAATTCGTCTTAACAAACTGAAGACTTACGATCTTCCTCTGAGCGTAGTCTCGTAGAAAATGGTGTCTAACTTCGATATGTTTAACTCTCGAGTGTTGTATAGAGTTCTTCGACAGGTTGATGGCACTTGTCTTGTCACAGTAGATTGAGATTTCATCTTCTTGTACTGAGTAGTCTTCTAGCTGGTACTTAATCCACAACGTCTGTGAACAGTAACTTGCGACTGACATATACTCGACTTTTGCAGTTGATAGAGCAATTGAGCTTTGCCTCTTACTTGACCATGAAACAAAGTTGTGGCCAAGGAAGTGACATCCTCCACTCGTACTTTTTCTATCAATCCTATCTCCGGCATAATCCGCATCACAGTAGCCAATTAACCTGAAATCTTTATGTAGCACCCCTTACCACAGGGTACACACCGGGATTCTCGGAAGTCATTCCAGTACATATCCTACGTTAAGAGCGAGCTACGTTCGATCACTACAATCACTTCAAATGGCATCATATCATTATTCACTTATAAAGAATCATAAGAAAATCATAATATTTTTAAAACCAACTTTTTCCTCATTTCACTTCACAAAATCGATGACTACGTTGTGTCTTTCACATTTTCCCTATGTACATCATCAAAAACCTAATACAAAAGTCCTACATGAAAGAGGATATGCATCAAATCTATCTAAGCCATCCAAAAGTCACAACTGACCGACCTTTAAGCCATGACTTCACTTGCCAAATCACAATCTACACGGCAGTAGAGCCCCTCAGTAATTAGAATCGTCTCTCGGTCAAGTCGCTCCCGAAGCTAATGCCTGAAAGATCCGGCAACGTCTGGAGGTTGACGTTCCAGTTCCTCCTCTGCTGAAAACTCCATAATCTTCAAGCCCAAAACTCCACACAATTTATGTACTTCTGTTGGAACCCGATCTCAGAACCTAACTACTTAATCCGAATACCAACACTTATAACGAAAAATTGAAATGAAAACCTTTTCTTTCTCTGATACCACTCTGTTGGGCCCCGTTTCTGGAACCCAACCACTAAATCAAAACGAATCATCAAAAAACAAAACGGTGATGAAAGCGAAAACCAAAGAATCACAAAGTGAAAGACAAAGCGAGCAAAATCTGAATAAAACAAATCGGACTAAAAAGCGAAGGACAAAGCGAAAGCGAAGCACAAATCGGAAAACGAAGGAACGGATTTACAAAACGAAAGTGGGCCAAAGCAAACAAAACACAAAGATCGAAACACAATTCAAACGAATCAAAGCAAAAGAATGGTTCAATCAATAACGGATCCGACTCAAATCCGAAGCGGAAACATAAGGCGAAGGAATCGAACTCAAATCGAATTCAAATTGAACGGAAACAAATTCGCGAAACACAAATCGAAACGAATTACAAAGAACGGATTTTTCAAAGATTCCGACATCCGAACAAAAATTAACTTTACAAAACAAATTCGCGTCGCGTTGGAAACCCTAAAGACAGTCCTGATCTAAACCGATCTAATTCGGTATAAATCTTTTTCTTCATTCTCTTATTTTCCTTTCATCTTATACACATCAAAACAATATAATTTTACCCATTTGGAAAATTATTCTCAACCAAAACTCAAATCTTCTAGTTCTTCTTAACTCAATTTCATCTATTAACCAAAAATTCTTATTCTTTACTGAATCATTACTTAACAAAAATCGAGCACCATAACGGCTGCATTACATAACAAACACACTTCTAATAATCCAAAACAAAACACACAATTCCTCGGACCTCCCATCCAGAATCCCATCATACACAAACGCAAATCCTAAACCTAAAACACTTCATAAATCTCAATCACAATTCAGTATCCTCGGACCTCCCGTCCGGAACCCATATAATAATCAAACGCATTTCTATCTTAATCACATTCACATTCATATGTCCTATCCATTCTCAAATTTATATATCAATTCAATACACCATTCCATAATTCATTTACAGCACGAAGTAAACGCTTACAAAATATTAATGGCAATCCAAGCCATAATACAACATCAATATTAAAAACCCGAATACATAAAGGATACAAAATCCCCTAAATTATCCATCACAATCTAACATAAAACAAATACAATAAGAACACATACATACAAAACCTTCATTTTCTTTTACCCGATCTTCTTCTCATCACCTGTAGATGGGAATAGAGGGAGGGTGAGCTTACGCTCGTGGATAACAGTTTATAACAAGTAATAAGCAAAAGTCTTAAAATCTTTTTCCTTTTCTGGTCTTAGAAAACATTTCTTTGAAATCCGTAAAGCACATTTTCAAAAAGTTCTTTTCTTGTAGTCAAAATCGCAATTTGCAAAACGTATGGTTCTTAGGCTTTCAGCCACAAACCCATAGGTTACAAAACATTAATGCATCAACTTAACAATTCATAGATGCAATGGCAATTCACATATCCAATGCACAAACAAATGGCTCGAGAGTTCCGTGGAACAAAACGGATAAACCGAAGTTTATCGTAAGCTATACGAGTCCGATTTCTGAGGATCTCGTGGCCTCAAGCGGGCAGCCGGGAGAAGACTATACGTCGACGTTCACGTGACTAACGATACGTTCCTCTCTCGCCCAAACAAGCACATAATCATGCTCAAATCGATTTATCGAATGCTCATGCTTTCGAGCCTGAAAATCTTTTCATTCATACGAGATGCCATGACAAAAGACATAGCATAATCATGCTCACAATTTCAATCAAAATCACATAACAAATTCTCAATCATTCGAAAACAGTAATGCAA
>JANKOE010000204.1:17375362-17397490 GCA_026284465.1 Erythroxylum citrifolium
CAAAGCTTACCTTAATCTCCAACTTCCCAAAGAGTTTCTTGGCTTAGATTGTAGCTTGGAGCATTCTCCACACTTTTATCTCTTGAACTTTCTTCAAAAGACTTCTAAAACTCCTTGGATCTCAAACCCTAGCTCAAGCTTCACCCTCTTCTTCTTTCTCCACCATGAACGACCACTCACCCTCTCACTCTCTATATTTTCGTTGGTCTTCTTCAAATGCAAGGTAAGAGTTCTCTTCTTCTTATGTCCTTATATACTAACTCTTTAACTTAAGCCCAAGGCCCAAGTTACTTCCTTCTTCTTTCATTCTTATTCTTTTAAACTTCAAAACAACTTTCAAGCCCACATCCCTTCTTCTTCTTTCTTATTTTCTTAAGCCCAACTTATGCTCTTCTTCTTCTTATGCTAATTTGGGCTCAAAGCCCATTTAACCCTTAATGCCAACTAACACTTCTAACTCATCCAATTCTCAACTAACTCATTAATTCCTCTTTAATACATGTCATCTAACTCATTTAATTAAATGACATATGATAATTGATGCTATCGTAATTAGTATCAACTTAATTAATACTAATCATGCTTAATTAATCATAAAGAAAAATTCGGGGCTAACAATATAAGGCTTCGTATCTTTAGTTGTTTATGTTATACATTACTTAATCTCTATTATAGTCATAAACTTGGCTCTTAATCCCTCCTTTTTATGTTTATTAGGTACTTATTAACCCAAAGTATATATCTATTTTGAACCTTCTACTTCTAAAATTTACAAAACTAGTCATGTAAATTTTGTAAAATCTGGTAGTAGATGGACATAGATAGCTAACACGATGAGAGGTTCTATGAAGTTCCTATTTAATATACCTACTTACTTAACTAATTCATTAAATAAGTTACTTAGTTAACTAATACATTCGAGATGTTGCAGTGCCCCTACCTGTTCTATACTACTTTGGATGGCCACTATAGGCAAACTAAACATAAAAGGTTCTGTAAAGTTTTGTACAAAGGACAAATAATGTTTTTTTTCTCATATCATCAAGAAGATCTTAACCAACTTTTATTTAAATGTAGCTTTACAAAGAAAATATGGGAACTAATTTTGGTTTCACTTGGTATTCAATGCAACCACAATTCTTGGGACAATATTGTTGCTTGGGATTGTAGGTTGCAAAAAAATCTTAAAGGAAGTTATAAACTCTTTAAATATGCCACAGCTACTCTAGTTCATGATATAAGGTATGAAAGAATTTCCTAAGCTTTTATTAACATCTTTACAAATGACATGAGAGGTTCTATCAAGATAAAAAAATACAGTAAGAGCAAGAGGTCTCATCACTGGTTTATATAGACAAGTAAAGAAAAATTTGGGTCTGTAAAATATGCCATTTTATGTTGAGCTTTGAGGCTATTTATCTAGATTAGCCAAGCTAGTATTCTCCTAGTAAAGCAGATTACTAAATTGGGTAAGGTTGATTGTTAAATTGTTCTTCATTATGTATGACTAATACTTTTGTATTAGGGCCTTAATCAATCCATTCAATTACTTTTATAAAAAAATCAATTCATTTTGGTTGTCAAACCTACCACTATTTGTAGGAGGTCTCTTTGTTAACTTGATGTCAATATTATCTTTCTACAAGGTCATATTTATGAAGATGTTTACATGGTATAACCACCGGGTTTTATCGATCATCAGAACCCCGCACATTTGGTTAAACATAAATAAAGTCTATAACATTTCTTGTCAATGTGGAAATAAGGAGTAAGTGAAGTTAGGAACAAAATAAAGAATGAAAATTTTATATAGTTTTAATAAAAAATAAGAAGCAAATACCTTACTGAATAATATCAAAAAGTTTAATTAGAAATATATAATTACCTACTAGCTAAATAATTAAATGTAATAATTATCCATAATAATTTCAAATTTCAAAGAAATAAGATTTTTATTTAATTTTTAATATTTTATTTTAAATAAAATAATAGTTTTTAAATATAATTTAACTCAGTTCAATATGAAAATTACAAAATTTATTAAAGATATTTAATAATAAATACAAAGAATTACATCTCATTTATTTTTTATTTAGTATAAAACATATTTATTTATAATGTTGTTTTCATTAATGTGATGAACATATGAAAGTGTATTTTGTCTAATAAATCTCGAAAAGTGAGCTGATTAAAGCACTCATTTATGGAAGATTGAAATTTTATATAAACATGAAGAATTTAGCAAAAAAGAAAAGGTTAAATAGTATTTAGTTAAAAATTAAATAATAATTTTAATGTGATTAAGTTAAACTAGTACCATTCATATATGTTCCTACACGACCTTCTTTTCTATACAAAAGGAAAGTCATGTTGGACAATGATTCCATGCTTTGATGCTACCTTATCCCAATCCATAAAATATCTTGTTAATCTTCTGCTTGGGGATGATTTCATCTCCTAAATATTAGTCCTTTATTAGCCAAATTTTAAGTATTATGTTCGGACTTAATATCATATTAGTATACTTCTTTCTAGTTTATAATTGCATAACCATAGTTATTACGTTAAAGTTTGATTCTGTACTAGTATACTTATTTCTGGCTTATGAATAGCATAATTATAATTCATATAATATAAGCCTAAAGAAATTCGTCTAATTTCTATTGAGATTGTGCAATTGGCTTAGACTAGCATAAATGATGTGGATTTTAATTCTCACAAGTTTACTTAAATATGGTGAAATAGTTTAATAAGCTTACATTTAGGTTGTCTCTCCTCTTCTTGCAACCAAAACACTCGACTAGGTACTTAGTGAATAACCACTTAAATAAGCTGAACAAATCACCTTACCAAATAAATAAGCAGACTATTATTATATATTAGGAAAAGTCTTATGTTACATTAGTTTTCAAGTGTATAGTTTATATATGCTTAGTTAACAGTTAATTTTATAACTTAAAATGTTAAAAACATGAATTGTCTTAAAAAATAGCAGATGATTGAAGACTATTTACTTCCAAAAAAAGCTTATTTAGTAGGAATGTTGGAAATAAGAATAAAAGTATACAAAATTAAACAAATCCACATAATTGTTTGGTAAAATCTAGGAAGTCATTTCAAATCATGAAGCTTATTATAATGGGATAATTGTAATAGCATATAACTTAGGTATTTTCAAGGTTCATCAAACCACCATCATAGATCAATCCATTCACCTAATGGTTAACATTGAACTAGATTCTTGCTATATTAGAATTACTTTATCTGTGGGGCTAATCATAAGTTTTTAAGGAGTTCCTTTTGAACTAATCTCCAATCTTTGAGCTCCTTAATAAATCCAAGTAGCTTTAATCGTATCATAATGGCTCAAGAGATAGAAGGTGATAAGCTAACTAATAAGTTAAGGAATGGAAAGACGTTGGATTGCCTTAATGTTGCTTACTTTACTTGGAGCAACAAGTAAGAGGATAAGGATTTATGTTGGAGCTTTATATCATACACTTTGCAAGCTTTTAGATTCCCTAGCATATTTATATCCTAGATAGAGTAATGCATTTGAAAAACCTTTTATGCAATACTTATTAATAAAGAACCTACTACTTATTTCTAAGAAGCCATAGGTCTGAGACAAGGAGATCCACTCTCCCTATAGGTATTTATATTGTATATTGAGGTTTAAACTAGAATGTCGGCTCAAAACTTTGGCAGATGCAAAGACTTAAAATTTCACCATAATTGTAAGAAGTTGTAATTATTTTAGATCTTTCATATATGACCTTGTGATGTTGTGTAAATCTAATGTAAGCTTAAAGCAAATGATCATGGATTCCTACATTACTATAGCATTATGTCAGGTCATATATATGTCTCCACAAATTCCTAGGGCATAGTTGACATCCTTATAAGTATTATGGTCTTGGTATCCAAGATTTTCCTTTTAAATATCTAAAAATCCGTATTATCATAGTAGTGCTCTAAAGCAATCGCTTTTAACACCTTTGTACAAACTTTATTTTGATTAATAAAGTGAAAGACAATTTTCATTGATATTCATATTTATGAATTGATGTCGATCTTAAATCGAGTTAATGAAGTCTATGATACAAAACATAGCATGAAGGAAACCATGATGAGATCATAATAATGAGATTCCTATCATGTGCAATTATGTTAATATCTAAATTATCCCTAGTCATAGGATTAATGAGATAAGACATTGTTAATCTGGATAGATTAGCAAATGTTATACTCCTTGATTTGATCAAGTAGTGGATCTCGTACACTGTAAGCATGAGATGTTTAAAGTTAACATGTGGATGCTTACTAAGTCTAGTAAGTACATCAGATGATCTACTATGAGATTATCATCTGGATGATCTATCAAATGTCAGTGATTAATCTCATCATAGCAATAGTGAAAATATCCTTAGGCTTGAGGTACTCAAGGATATCTTGGATATTGATCATGTGATTTGGCATCATTCCTTGTTACCTCAAGATGAGGCCGCTCATAGGGTAGTGATTCGGTACAGCTATTGGTATTCGAAGATAATTGGGTAGCCAATAAAAGATTCACCACTCCTGATAGAAGGAAATGATACTTATGGCCTTTTGTCGAGGTCATTACTTAGGATTCTCTGGCCAGAGTAGATGTGTCATGAAGAGAGTATTCAATGACATAAAGAGTAATGATGAGATCCCTAGGACAAGAACTAATATTAATTGGATTAGATGTGACGTAGTCAGTCTAGTGAGAGCTGTTGACACGTTGCCCATACTCCAAACCAAGTAGGGTATAGAATGGTAAAAGGACAAATTTCACAGTAATTACTTATGGAAAGTTTCATAAGTCAGATAATTGAATATTAAAAAGCTCGTAAGCCAATCGATAACCATTAACGAATTGCTTGGATTAAAAGATAATTCAAGTGGCCAAAAATTTAGAACCTAAAGGGTCACACGCTTAGGAGATTGAGGGAATGTTTCGGGATAGTATCGCGATATAATCATGGTAAGAAATGTTGAAAAGGAATGGACAAAGCAAATGTTGCATGGATGTCTAAGGTGGAGTCTCGATCGTAACCAGCTAAGTCATGATCTTGACCTACTAATTCCAACAACATATAAAAGTGATTTCTCATCACTTAAACATAGACATCAATAGCTAGGGAGTCCAAAAATATTTTGGACATTTAGAGGGAGTTAGAAGGAGAATTTCTTTGCATATCAAGCAAGGGTTACTTGATGTTTATTGCATGTGATATAATTCTCTTATATCCTTCCTATAAAGCATCCTACTTGTGTTTCCATCTTTTTTGGTGCTCAAACCTTCCCTACACATTATATTTCTTCATCTCTATGTGTTCTTCACTAGCTGTTAAAGGTGTTTGGTATTTGATACAACCCAAATAAAGAGAAGATTCAAGAAAAAAGGAGACTTTGCAAGGTACATATGTTGTAATTTTATGTTGTTACATTCTATTTATACATGCGCATAGATTCTGGGTTCATAGGGATATCTTGGAAGTTGAAATTTTGATTCTGACACTTCTGCTGCCTTGGAATGTATGTGATGCATGATCTCGGGCCTGTCCAACACCTATTTCATATAAAAGAATCTCTTGCAAAGAGTGTGGACCTTTATTTCACTCAAATTAGAAAATGATTGACCATTGGAATAATAAATTCCCCTTTACGTAGTCAAACTTCAACTTGGCAATTCTAGATAACCTTTACATCCTTTGGGGCTTCCACTTATAGTTACCTCAAAGCATGGTCAAAGAAGTGGAGAGGATCCTAAAGAGTTTCTTATGGTCAGGTAAAGCAAAAATTGTCTTAAGTGTTAAAGTAAGTAGGTGGAAGTTTGCTCATCTAAGGAAAAGGTTATTTAGGTATAAAATTGATCAAACTTACTTACAAAAATGTTCATGTCTAAATGAATAAGGAAGCTCTTTATTAATATTAAATCAATATGGGTTCGATGGACATTCCTATACAATAAAGGATCAAAGCTTCTAGTTTATTAAAGTAAAGCCAACCAACTCTTGAACTCTCAATTAAATGTTGAAATTAGGAGATACTACGGCTCAAGAAATGAAAGTCAAAATTGGAAATTGTAGGAGATCTTAGTTTTGATTCAAAAATTGGAATAATCTAGGTCCCCTTTTTAGAATACAGAGACTTGATAACTTAAAACGAATAATTGATCTATCAGCTAAGGTAAAAGAAATCATTTTAGATAGGGGATGACGTTGCATATATAGATGATTTAGTGTTACTATAAGATCTGTCCCTAATTATAGACCTAGAGTGGAGAAAGAAGCTAGGATAATGTGGATGAAGCATAACTCATAATGCTTCACTTGGTATGGTAATAGGGCTGGCCTGGCTTAACTTGACCCCCAAGGGCACTGCATGCACCCAACTTAAAGTTCAATTGAGCTTAACGTACGTTGCTTACACTTAAGCCCGATCAAATTTTGGGTGGGTTAAAGCTTGCTCAAAATCGACCTATGCTTGATTCTATCTTAACCCATAAAGTAGCTAAAAGAAGCACTAACTGGAGATAAAAGAGTTTGTCCACCTCCAACAACTAGAAACATTCTAAGAAAAGAACATTATTTTGAGTATATCTTTATTTTCCACTTTAAAAGACTTGTTTCTACTATTATTTCTAAGAAACCAAAAGGAACCCAAACTATAAACTCTTCATACTATTATGGAATCATTAGATCCATTGCCTATCATTCAAAAACATCATAAAGAAGTAAAAGATTAAAGAATTTGAAGAACTAGGATTAGTCCCCAAAAATCCCTATATGCTCTCTTATTGAGTAAAAGAAAAAGAGTAAAGGGAAAAGATGGTTGTGGAAGGGAAAATCAAAGTAGTAATAGATCTTCGAAATTAAGATAAAAGAAGGGGAAAGAACAACAAGAAGCACAAATTGTGTATTAAGGTCAAAAAATGAAAATAAAAATAAATCCTCTAAAAGAAGAAGAACTTAGTCATGAAATAAATAATAGGGTGTCAACAAGAGAGAATAGAGGAAGGGAAGCAATAAAGTGAGTAGTAGAGCTCTAGGGTTAAGCAAAATTTATTGTATGTGTTACGCTTCGAGCCATGCCAAGCTTTAAAATTCAACTATTAAATTTTATTTGTTTTCCTCTCACCCCTGATTCAATTTTGGGGACAAGGTGGTAATAAATCTATGTTGTGCTCTTTGGGATTGATTATATTAAGAGTGATTACGAAGTTGTGAGAATGGTTTGTATAAGTGTAGCCACCCTAAAATTCCTCTAAAAGTGAAAGTTTAATCCTTAAAATAAGAAGTTATGGAGGGAAATTAGTATTGATTGGTTGAAGATGTCCTCGTAAGTATGATTTATCTCAGTGCTTTCTAAAAGGAGCAGTCTACTAGGTAGCCCCACGGGGTAGCCTCCGAAGGATATGAGTTTGCGATTTCTTTTGATATGTACTATGAAAAATTCTATATTATGGAGGCTTCCAAATGATTTCATTAAAGAATGTCTGAGATTAAAGAAAGTGTTCATTTAATTTACTACAAATGGATGATAATAGAAAAAAAAGGCTATCAGGTGATGAAGGAATACGATGCATATCGTTCATGGATTAATATATATAATTTTGATGGCAAAGTGAATAATGAGTAGAGATGGTAATATTAATAAGGGCATTGATGTCCACTTATGTCAAAATTCAACAAGAATATAATCCAGACTGACATAACTTGATAGGTGAACAATATTAACATAACTTGATAGGTGAACAACATTAACAACTTTTTATAACAGCATTAGGAATGGAATAGATAATCATAGTGTCTAAGCAATGGTATGTAAAGCAAAGAATATTTAATGAAATGTTTTAAAATGAAGGCATTGAAAAAAATTTACAATATTGTATAAGGTCCTTTTGACTTCATCATTTAAATTAAGTTATATTATAAAACATAAGGATTAAAAAGAATAAAGAAATGAACAAAAATATAAGACTAGATATGGTAGAATTAATAATTAAAAAATTGAACTGATTTGGTTGATTAAGCTATAAAAACTTTGAACTAACCAATTTTTTAGTTTAATTTTTCAACATTTTGACTCGATTTACTTTGATAATCCTCGTTATTAAAATTTAATCAGTTTTTAATTAATCGGTCGATTTTTTAAATTAATCAATTTTATAAACTAAAAGAAATCAATTAATTTTTATTTAATAATCTAAATTTTTAATTAAGCCACAAATTTTTATAAGAATAAAGACAGTTTCTTTCAATTTTATTTAATCTTTAACTAATTTTATGACGATCTAATACCAGTTTGACCTTTAAATTATAAACTTCTTATCTTGTCAGTTAACTTTTGACATGATTTTTAAAACAGTTGTACTTTAAAATAAACTGTCATGTAGTCATTGTATATTCAGATGTCTTCCATCCAATACAGATAGTTCCCTAGGCGTTACAAGTTTATTGGTAAAAGTTCTCTTTTAACCAACAATTTGCAACTTATACTTGATAGGCTCATACATTCTTGGGTACATTCCTAGTTCCCACTGCTACAAACTATCGCGCAGGTTAATACATGCAGTAAAATACGCATTTTCTCCCAAAAGTGAAAAGGAAGAGAAATTACCATGACAAGATCATTGATTAGGTGTCAAATATGGCTCTATAAATAAATCCGCCTATTAAATAAAACAAGGTTGTATACGTGTATCAGTATGTGCAGGTGTATAAATAACAAATGGACAGACAGGGTTCATGGAAGCGTTTACCTGAAAAGCTAAAGGGTCATGGCTCTTAGAAGAGATCTCAGACACTAGACTTCTGTCGCAATGGATTAGGATGTCGAATTCCATGCAAAAGTCTTGTTAGACATCTATCCCAATGGATTAGGGTGTCGAATTCTATGCAAAAGTCTTGTCAAACGAGAAGTCTCTTTTTCAGTGACACCTAAGTGTCATTGCCTCTTCGACCCTGAACTTTTGTATTAGTCCTCGCCTCTTTGTCTTAGATAGTATCATAATTTTACAATCTTTATGGAATCATTTTACAAGTTGCACAACCTCTTTAGCTTAACTATCTTTCACTATTAGGCTTTTATTTGATATCTAATTCAGATAAGAACAGGTGAGTGTATATGTAGGCTTTCTCTTTGATGTCTAATTCAGATAAGAACAGGTGTGTATATATTTCACAATCTTTACGGAATCATTTTACAAGTTGCACGACCTCTTTAGCTTAATTATCTTTCACTGTTATGCTTTCTATTTGATATCTAATTCAGATAAGAACAGGTGTGTGTATCTGAATTAGATATCATAGAAAGCCTAATAGTGAAAGATATGTATATATATATACATATGAAGATTAGAACATTTGTATTACTAAGCCAAAGACAGTTCAAAATAGTTCAGTTACAGGTAGAAGAAGAACATAACATTACAAAGGGGTTTTCCCTTTAATCTACTAACTAGCTAGTAGAGAAATGTTTAGCTACAACCCGCCTTAAGTTGAGGGACAGTATTAAAAGTTAATTTGAGCTTGATCTGAGGAGACATATTAAGAGACTTGCTCTCTCTCAGTAGGTGTGTATATGACATCAAAAGAATCAGTAGATGTTATGTGTTCAATGTTTGTTTTCCTGGTCTTTTTTGTTTCTATTTTTAGTTTTTGATTTTGATTTCAATTTTTAAATTCAATAAAATTTATTTGTTTGAGTTTCTAATTTTAATTTCTTCTAATTTTCATAATTTATGAAAATTATAAAAATGGTTTTTGTCTTTTGCTTTTATTTTTTATAATCCGATTTACTATGAAACTCAATATATATTATTTAGTTATTTAATATTAATTATTAATTTGAATTATGAATAATTAAATTTATTTTATTTATAGAATATTAATTTTTAAAACAAATTTTAATTTAATAAATATAATTTACTTTTCAAAATATATAATTTTAAATAAATTTTAATAATTAAAATAACTGTTAATTTATAAATAATTATTAATTTTAATATAATATAATAATTTTCGTAGAAAATTTTTTAATAAATATTATAAATTTTATTTAGTTTATTATTATAAAATAATTTTATCTAATACGAAATTATTAGACATTAACAACTAAACAGAAAATTAAAAATTAAAAATAGAAAGCAATTAAAAACTATAATAAAAATAAAAATGAAACCAAATAATTGAGGAGATTTTTTTTTCATATTATGAGTTATTTCTGTCAAAATGTCAATTTATGCACCTCTTAAATGAAATCTTAGTTTTAGATGGGCTTAAACATGCAATCAAATGCTGATACCTGTTGGCTGTAGAATGTCGATGCTTAATAATGCAAGTCGGTCAATAAAGATGGCATTGACAAGAAACGTAACATCAACGCCTGCCCAATTCATCGGTTGAAATCTTCCGACCTATGTATCCCCATCTTTTTGAAAGTTTACATCAATTGTGACCCCACAACCTCTTTTTGTACTAAACAAAAGTTTTAGCGCCACGATATATTCTTTCTAAGCATCGGACAGTTTTTCCTACTAGGCTGAGACAACAAGGTCAAAACAGTAGAACACAACTGCTTTCTAGAGGATAAAAAACTATGATATAATTCCTATTCATAGAGAAAGATTTGGATGTTACATTGAACCATGGAAAGAAAGTCGGTTTATAATCAAACAGAATATATTACTCTCAGACGATGACCGCATGCCATGGACATGATAAGAAACTTTATCACATCTGTGACCAAAACCTAGTAAACAGTGCATTGAGGATTTACTATGGTAATTTACCACCTATATCGCAATGTTTCTATTGTGACCACTTTCTTGACAAGCATCAAAGGGTAAAATTACTGAAAAGGGAAAAAAAAAACAGTGGTATCATATGAAGTTTAGATTGCAATATGCAATTGTGACTGTGATGTTGTAATTTTTTTAAAATTATTATAACTAGTATTCAAATTTATTATAGTATGTTAAGAAGTTCAAATCTGGTTAACTGAAAATACAGTAATATCTCACAGCCACAATATCAGTCTTAATTTGATTGAGGTATATTACATCATTCTCCCGGCAATAGGAACTACTAAGACTAACTTTTGAGGCTGGACAAAGTACTAGCTAAATCTCATAATTCTTATAATTTCTATTTTAAATATGAATTATAAGGACAAGCTGGAAAGGGAGAAGCAAATGGGACATGCAACAATGTAGCCTTATGACTGACATCGATCTTAGTACTTCAGACATGGGAAGATAATTCTGAGGGCCTAGTGTTGCTCTGGCTATGTCGCATATATATGAATGTAGCGGGTTCTAGCTCCCATGATGCGTATAAAGATGGATGTGGCCTTTGACCCGCCTCTAATGAAATCAAAGTTACGATAAGCTTAAGAATGCTTTTGAGTTATGATGTTCGATTTTCTGAAGGATTCCTACAGTTTCCAAGATAAAAGCATTAGTACACTACACATACAAACTCTTTTTTCTAAAAACTAATGCTGTACTAGCAGTAGTAGTAGTACGTAGCACTATCCTACTTCCTGTATAGTTATGAAATGAATAAACGAAGACAAGAATTTTATTAAACGAACACATATTCAAACTAAAAATTAATTCCTCACCGTTTTATTTTCTTTTCATTTAAACCGAGTCTTCCACATTAGTCCTGATTTTATATTATCGATCTTCATTTTATCAACGTAGCTATGCAGTTGAAGAACATGAAAAAACTTGATCCAAAAGAGCAGGAAGTACTTGCTAGCATGTTACCCTACTACTTCCCTTGGTTTGGTAGTCCTTTTTTTCTCCATAGCTACCAAACTCAGAAAATACGACCATGTATAAGGGCAACACGGAGTATTTTGATGATCACTGTTGCGTGAGTACATACACACACATGTCTCTCTTCCTCCACATATATTCATGCATGTATGACACATGCATAATCAAGGAATCCTAGATGAAAACTCATCTGTATCATATGGTAAACAACAGCTTAAGATAGTAGACATATATATCAACGTTAATGAATGTATGAAATATCAGAAGAGTATGATAAATTAACCAGTAGCTAGTGTATAAAACACCCCCAAGACTTCCATGAATCGTTCTAATTGAAGCTTTATATATAACATATGAACCTAACTCTCCGCACATAACTGGAGACACATCTGGTGAGGGCAAATCCAGCTCGAGGAAGTAAAATTTTGTGATATTAACTTACTCCATAGGATAGCTAGATAAAGTTCTACGCTTTTAGGAGGGGAATATTGAAACTAAATCCTAGTGAAACTGGTATAAGGTTAAGGTCATGAGATCACAGAACTAATGATGATCACTTGGTTTAAATCATAAATAAAAAGGGAGCTAGTTCCATCGTAAGGATATTTGTATTTATTAGACGTAGGTGCACAGCTTCGTTTCATGTAGAAGTTGCGATTAAACGTCAAGCGGATAAGAGATCAGGGAACGCCAGAGAGCAAATTGTTTTTTCTGAAGCTTGATAGCGAGGTTTATAAGAGGTACCCATATATATTAGTATACTACGACTGGACACCTTTATCTTTTTTAAGCAAAGAAATTTTGCTCAGAGAAACAAGTTAATCATTATCACTATATTGAATAGATCGATCATATATATGGTGACTTACTAGGGTTTACCTTGCGGGTTAACTAAGCTTTCAAGGTCGAACAGACAATGAAACAAAGGTTATACTGCAAGAGACTGCTCCCATGACAAGAATAGCATGGAATTCACTCACCCGCCAGTTATAAACATAAGGATCCTTCAGTTTCCCCTATCCTTTCTTTGATGTATTGAAGGCAAGAGTGGACTTGCATAGTTGCTATACATATGTGCATGTGTATATATCTCGTGTCTTCCACCTGAAAACAATTTAATAAAAGGGTAATGAAAACTAGTTACAATCTTCTGGGATATTATCAGAACCAGTTGTCAACAAGAAGTTAGAGAGATAATAGGCAAAAGAACAAGAGGTAGATAAGGCATACCCGGCCAGAGAGTCTTCTGAGATTAGAAAGAACTGACCTGTAAAAACCCAAATGTCTGTATGCGTCCTTTCTTGTAAGGTTCAACTTAATCTTAATTTATAAGGGATGTCTATCCTCACTTCTCATTAAAAAAGTGAAAAGGATTAGTAAGGGGAAAAAAACACACTGTTGGTCCTTTTTCTTTTTTTCTCCTTTTTACAATTATAGATATGACTGAGGCGTGTAATGTAAATCAAACCAAACATTATTCTGTAATCGTTTTTTGATATTGTTCAAGTTAGCAAGTATATGGGAACTTTGACTCGCAGGTGTACATGCATGGCGTGGGTTGCACATTAACAACCAACCTGTTTTGTCGCGCGTGAGTGTCTGTAAAATGTGTTGGTGGGATTGAGGAAGAGCTGAGCGCGAGTTTCAGACCGAAGTAGATGGTTTCCTCGTGAGCTTCGACCATACTGAACTCTTAAATTTATTTACTCCTCTTTTTATTACTGATCTATAGAACTACGAATTGCTAGCTAATTAGAGATCCATCGCAATTTTTGTCAAACCGAAAGTGACTTCTTTATAGAATAACATTGCTTGCTTAGTGCTTCCAACATTTCTCAATACTACATTTTCTTCAATTAATTATTAAAATACAGAGGAGTGCTACAAGTACATATCTTTTTATTAATACGTGATGTTGATCAATAGTATGTTTTTCTTTTATGAGTGGACTATTCTCTCCTTAATTCACGAGCATAGTTAATAAGTGGTTTGAATGAGACATCTGCCGTAAACAAAAAGAAAGTAAAATGTATTTGTATCTCTTACATTAATCTGAAACATAAGTATATGTACGCTACAAATTACTTGCTTATGAATTAGCTCTTTTTGGTAATTTTTTGTTTCTCAATATATGCTCGTCTAATTTCATTTGTTCGGATTGTAATGAACAGTAGGACTGCAACCACAACTGAACTCTTAAACGGCTACTAAAGTCATTGATCATATACTAATAACAATTTCTCAAACACAAAAATCTCTAATGTCGATTAAAATAAATAGAGAAGTGAATAAGTATCATGACCATCTATGCCCCACCCCTTCCTGCAATTTGGTTACTTAAAATCTCCCTCTATACATATTCGTTTGGAAGTACGTAAAACCGTTAGTTTTACGGTCGTGAACTGTGAGTTTTCGCATATAGAAACACCTCATTGTCAATCGTATTCATATAGAATGAGTAATTTGTCATTTACGAGTTGAACAGAAGAGTTATGATGATTAGTAAGCTCTTCTATATGCAAATCCACGAAATTAATTAGCTATTCCCTCAATTCTAATGAGAATAATTAATTAGTGGGTATTCAAAATTACGTTCAATAATCATTGCACAAATATTGATGCAAAGAATTATTTTGCTAATTACTAAATTTTAGAACTTTCGGAAGTTAAATTTGTGTCGTATGGCTAGCTCATTTTTAAAGCATTAACAACCAAAGAGCTTTCTGTCTTGCTTCCCCTAAAACAATAGGTAAAGTTGAGCATATAAGTTGATCTCAAATATATGTATTTTCTATAATGAGATTTATTTATTTGGATGTTAAGTATTATAAAATTAGCATCCCAATTTGGGTTGAAAAACATTAGAAAAGCATTTACAAGATAAAAGATAGTAAAAAATTTTAAAAATAAGATATAATTTCTTTAAGTAAAATTTGAAGAATAAGAAAATTTTGTTTTATCAAATTATTCCCGTCAAAAACTTTTTCATATTTTTATGAAAATTGTTGAATGTCAAAATTTTTACTCCACTAAAAACCGTATTATTAACTCAATTTTTTTTAATATAAAGTAAAATTGACATATAACTCCTCAATTTTGCTCAATTTTCTTCTCTTAAACCCATTATGCCATTTTCTAAACTTTTATCTTAAATTTAAGATTTTATATTATGGAAGTTTCATGTGAGATTCTTGCTTTTAAACATTTTCGTTACACTTTGATATTTATCAAATAAAATATTATTTTAATAATTTGTAAATTTATCTTAATACAAGTTTTTTTCCCTTTGAAAGCCCATGACATTTTTTTGTAGCAGTCCAAAGTATTGATTTATTTTTGGACATGTTTCGTTTGCTCTGTTTCAAGAACAAATTCATCGTTGTATGACTGATTAGCGATTACTAACAGTTGTGGGGATTTTGACAGGACCAGGTGTTTCGCAAAGAAAAGTCGTAATGAGCTAAGGATGAAAATGCATCTCGATCATCAAATCAGATAATGCCTTTCAATCAATGATTAAAAATTGAATCAATTCGATCATTTTAACTATAAAAACTTTGAACCGATTAATTTTTTAGTTCGATTTTTAATATTTTGGTTCAAATTCTTCAATTTTATTTCATTTTTAACCTATTTTATGATAGTCTAGTACCGATTGATTTGTTAAACCTTAAATTTTTTTACGGGTTTAATTTTCAGTTTAATTTTTAAAACATTACTTTTAATAATAAAAACTATGATATTGTAATTCAAATGAATTATGCCTACAGTTAATCTTGAGTTATTTATTATAATTTTGTCCGATATGTGATATCCTATAAACTTAGCTGAACTTACCTCCACCTGTATCGATCTGTCTCTTGCTAATGAGCTGCAAGAAACTTTGTTAAATTCAGCACCTTCTATAATTTACATTAAAATTTTCTGTATAAAACACATGATTGATCTTCATATGTGACAGGATAGTAGCTAGCCTTTGGTTAATAAAATTTTCTCAATATCACAAACAAAAGAGAAGACCAAATTACATATCGGATGGAATTATAAGCTAACGAAACTATCAATTTGATTGGAATTAAAGTTAAAATATATTAGATATTCGACTTCAAGGAAAATAATATTAATAATGACAAAAATACCATGTTGATATTAATCGTAGATCATACTAATTTGAAATAGCATGCGTTAGTGAAAATATTTAGGATCTTTTCACTAAACGTTGTAGTAACCCAAAAGTGGTATAAACAAATTAGTATACTGTATCGAATCGAGATACTAGATCGTGCCTCTCTTTTTTTTTTTACCGGTATTAATTGGTACATTAAATATAGGTGAATTTAGGGGGCCAAATCATAAAATAATAAAATTGAAACCCCCGCCCATGAAAAGCGGCACGAAGATGGGAGACAAGGAGAAGAAAGAGCGGAGAAACATAAAAAGACGTACAATATCTACATTTTCAAATTTCAAGGTGTTTAAACGGGCGAATCCTGCCATCAAATTTTTTTTTTTTACCTACGAGATGTTTAAGGAGAGTTTCAATTGTAAGAAGGCGCCTTTAAGTTATTTACTCTCATACTAATCCCCGCTCGTATCGGGTCAACTCGTAAGAGATAAAGTGCTGGTCAAACAGATTTTTCTATTCCCAGGACTCGAATTCGAGACCTCTGGTTAAGGGATGAGAGTACTGAACCACTCACACTAACCTGTTTGATTCCTGACGTCAGAATTTTGAGCCAGGTCATAAAAATCATGAAATCATTTGTCAATGATAACTTCCAAAAGCCAAAGCAAACCAAGAACGAGGATATATTTAATTGGGTGGTTATTAATATAATGAAATAGAATATGATAGGATAGAAGGAAAGAATTTCACATTATATCTCATTCCATCTTAAATAGTAAAAATAAGTTACTCCTAATTTGAGAGGTTTAGAATGAAATGTAAAATGATAAACAATATTTCACCATATTGTTTATGAACTAATGTTACGAATACCGTACCAAACCTGCACTACAAGAAAACTACCGATTACCGATGGACAATTGCTGACGAAAACAGTACCGTTTATAATTACTGACGAAAAATGACATTTCGTTGGTGAAATTGTTATAATATATGGTAATTTATGACAGGCAAAATACCGTTGGTAAAGACGGATGGGATATTATCTGAATGATTTTTGCGATAAAATATAGCGATAGAATAGGAATCACCTTCAATAAAAGAGGTGAATGCGTCATCGTTTATCGACGTAAGTGTTTTTCGTTGGTAAAGGTGAAAGTTAAACGTTGTCGTTTCCTTCGACTACAACGTATCTAATAAAATGTTGTCGAATCAGGTTGTACCGACGGAAGATTATAAATTTAAAATTTAACCTAAAATAAAAAACGACGGTGTATTCTTACACAAAACTTAATCGAAAATGATGTTGTAACCGTCGGTAATATTGACAGTTGTCGTCAATGTTACCGTTAGGATTTGCTGAACCGTCGGTATACTCACTGACGGTCAATCATAATCGTCGAAAATTTTACCAACGAAATAACCAATACCGTCGACAAATATTCCGACAGAAAAGAAAAGTTCATAGGTAAATTTACTGACAGTCACAGCCAACTGTCAGTATACTCACCGATGATTACATAAAATGACCGTCGGTAAATTTATCTACGACCGTTTTAACGACGTCTTTTTTCCATTGGTTAATTCCATCGGTAATTTATATTACCGACGAAATCCAAACATTTTTCATTGATAATATCTGTCACTAAACAATATTTTTCTTGTAGTGCTGGTATCGAAATGAATTATGGCACGGTATTGTATAGATACCAGTCAATACTGGGTATTGTTTTAGGCAATTTTTTAAAATTATAAAATAATTCCTAAATTTTTTTAAAAATTGGAAAATAATCCTTCAATATTGTACTGTATGATTTAAACTAACCTTGTCTCAAGAATCATAATAATATAATATGATTTAAAATATCAATAATTTATTTATTTTCTTAATATTATTTTCACATATTCCACATATAAATAATAACCACAGTCAATATGAAAAATATTATTTTATCATCATATAAATATATAATTAAGAACAATATAAAATATTTAAAATATTACAATTTTATTATATAATAAATAATAATTACTTCAAAATATCAAATAAAAAGAATAATTATTATCAATAATAAAATATAATTTTTATCTTAATATTTAATTTTCAATAATAAAAATATATTTTTATCTTAATATTTAGTTGTTATTAATAATAAAATATTGTTATATTTATATTAACAATTTAAAAAATACAAAAATTTAAAGCTTCTTAATTTTCGTGTTAACGTATTTTAATTATTGTTTGTAAAATTTATAACTATTATTTACTCTATGAATTTAAATATTATATTATTAATAATAAAAAGAGATAATAATGGCAAAGAAGAAGGGAGAGAGACTAAGAGTGAAGAGAGAGAGAGAGAGTCTGATAGAAAAAATAAAGGGAGGAAGAAGAAGGTAGCATAGGGACAGGGGTAGGTTTTTAAAAAAATTTCATTTTTTACATAAATGCCCCTTGTTTTTTTCTTAAATTTTTGTTACCGAGTAGTATATGACCGATATTTCAAATATCTGCCGGTACCAGGCAAAACAGGCCAGTATTTAGATTCAGTACCGAAACATCCAATTTTGTATCGTTTTTCGGTTAGTACGGTATAAGATTCATTATACTGTTACGACTTACGAACCCTTCTTTCAAATAATATTTCACTAGATTATATTATAAACCATTTCATCTCTCTCAAACAACAATTTTCTAATATTACATTTCATTCAATTATAAATTATTTCATTTCATAAAAAACCTTACGTCCAACTAAATATATAGTATTAAAGGAGATACCGTGAGATTGGTGTTATCTAAGGAGCTTGCCAAGCACACCATTTTGAAAGGAATGAAAGCAGTCGTTAAATTTACTAGTTCTTGCATTCTTAAGTTTGTGGTTATCGGTTAAGATTTTTGTGCGTATGTAATTAGCCTTGTGGTTTATTTGGTAATTGATGATCATGTTTCTTTTTATTTGATTGTTTCGTGAGTGCAAGATTAGATTTACTCAATTTAGACTAATGTTCGTATTGAAAAATTTAATTTATTTTGAATTTTATAGAAGTCTTCATTGAACTAATGAGTTGTTTTTGGTGTAAGATACAATAATTAGTCATGAACGATTTTAAGTAATTGAAATAAAAAGAGAATTTTATGTTGTTATACTAATTCAAGTTGTTAATGATAAAATCCTAAAAGAAAGTATACTTTGTAAAGGATAATTTTATAATGGTATAAATACGACAATAATAATAAATAAATGTACACAAGTTTAGAGAGGTTTAAAAGTATGCAATTTTATTTTGTATAAATATTAACTAATATTAATACTATACTGTATGATAATTTAACTATGCGATGATATTCGCAACTTTGGCGAGTGATATGGAGATTTTTAATTCTGTAATCTGTTTTGACACTATTCAAGATTTTAAAAGATGATTTACGGACCGAAAAAGCAGGGAAGTGGGGTAGCGACATTTTGACTTACATTCCCTTCCTTGCTCAAGTCAAAACTTGAGCAACCCCCAAGCCCCACGATAAAAGTCAAGTCTACTAGCTAGCTTTCGTAAATTTCATTTTACCATTGTACTAGACTTCCCAAATTACAAGGAATCTTACTCCGGAGGGTCTTCTAATTTCTATTTTGAAATTATTTTTTTCTAGCTACACATTATTATTTTCGTTATTATGTAAAACCATATAGATAAAACAGTCTTTTTCGAATCATCATTTAAAAATTTTATTTTTATTATTTAATATATAATCATTATCAATAATTTTAGATATAATCAACATTGAGAATGACTCAAAATTATTTTTCATAAGATTGATAACATTTTTAGTTCAAATTGATCTGACACAAAATTAATGGATTAAGTTTAAATTGATTTGAGTTCAACAAAATTTAATTTAGAAAACTACAAAAAAAAAATGTAATCTCAACTTGAATAACTTGAATCTTACGTTTAAAATAATGTTATTTTAGAGGCAACTCAAATAAAGTAATTTTTTAGATTTATAACTAACATATTTATTATTTCTTTCCATTTATTGTTTTGAGTTGCTTTTCATAATATTAATATCAATTAGAGTAACTTATACAAATATTAATCAATAAATTTTATTTTTTAAAACATTTTTTAACGCACATAAGTATCACAAACCATATATGTGACTAACATTTATTTAGGATCAGTTTAAACATGGATTTTATTGAAACATATTAGCGTGATGTAATATATGAGAGTTGTATACAAAATATGATAATTCTTGTTTTACTTTTCTTACATAAAAGTTACGAATATTCTTATTTTTCTACAAATTATGTATAATGTTATGGAATTAACGGAAATCCTTTTATTGACTTCTAAGTTCTAACTCCTAAATTCAGGTTTAGGGCTTCAACACTATAATTTTACCTTAGAAAAAGATTCAAGTTGATCTGAAATAGGCCGAAAGTAACATAAAATTAAAATATATCTAATTAAAAATTAAAAGGAGTTTTTTACAAGTTTACGATCATATACATTAACTTTTAGAAAAATTAAAAAATAAATGTCCTAGTTAAAAATTCATAGATACAAATCTATATTTGCCGTTTAGTTATATGTCTGTTTTTATGTTGTAGTTTTTAGTTTAGTCTTACGTTTTATTTTTTCTTTTAAATAAAAATAAAAATATGTTTGGTTGTTAATGTTAATATAATTATATTTTTATTAAATGATAATTATATATTAGAAAATTTTAAAAATAAATTATTTTAATTTATTTTAGTCTCGTATATAATATTTATTAACAAATTATTTTATTTTATTAATTAAATAATTTATAAATTAATATTTATTTAATATATTTCAATCATTAAATCATATTTTATCTGAAATGTATATATTTAATGATATTGTACATTTAGTTGTATTTATTAAAGTAATATTATTAATGTAGTTACAAAAGTTAAATAAATTATTATATGAAGTTAAATATTCATAATTTTTATTAATAATTAATTTTAATTAATTAAATATCTATTATTAAATTAAATTATTCATAATTTTATTAATAATTAATATGATGAATGATTAAATAATATATATTTAGTTAAAAATAAAAATAAATCAGTTTATTAAAAGAAATAAAAAACAAAAATCACTTTTTTTATAAATTTTAAAAATTGGAAGAAACCAAAGCCAATATTACAAACCAAAAACTCAAATAATAAGATATTTTTACTAAATTTGAAAACAACAGAAAATTAAAAATATAAATAGAGCTAACGGTCGGTTATGTTCAATAGATTTGGAAGGCACAATCTCACCATTTGTCACTTATGTAGATAGGGAACCATCATTTTAATGATTTTTTTATAGATAATGTAATTGGTATTATCTAAATTATTTTTGCATACTTTAAATCATATGGTGGTATATAAGAATATTTAAACAATATTAATATTATGATGGTCACGAAAGCCATTGTTTTATGTTTGATTATATGATTTCTTTTCTTTTATGTACATTATATGTAATTTTCACTTACTATAAATATATTTACTCTTTAAAATAGTTTAAAATACCTTATGTTATTCAAATTTATTTTTATTGAATTATTTCAATATAATTCACTATTAAATTGAAATAATTATATAATTTCTGCCATGTATGTAATAATTAATTATATAATATTCTATGTTAAAATAATTCAACAAAAAATTAAGTTAAAACTTTTCTTGTTATTTCTAATACTACTATGTGTTTTTAGGTTATTTAAAATAATAAAAGTAGCTCTAGAAATAAGTAACCCACAAGGGAACATTTCTATTTTAGGCCAATTACATTTGTTCTTTTTTCCTTTCTTTTTTACAAGTATTTATATAACTTGGTGTTTTAGAAGATACCAACCGATAAGAGTATGTCACACAATTATATAATAAAAGAATATTAATAGTCATCGTACTCAGCGCACAATATTGGAGATGGTCAGAATGTAGGTAGTCATAGACATAGATGCAGGCAGAAAGAAAAAAGCCTGCTGGGTTTTGAGTTTCCTAGTGAAAGTTGTCTCGTAGAGGAGCTGCTCACACAGACATAGATGCAGGCAGAAAGAAAAAAAGAGAGCGTACCTGGGTTTTGAGTTTCCTAGTGAAAGTTGTCTCGTAGAGGAGCTGCTCACACAGACATAGATGCAGGCAGAAAGAAA
>JANKOE010000204.1:17520491-17531169 GCA_026284465.1 Erythroxylum citrifolium
TTTCGGAAAAAGAAACAGCCATAACTTTCTGTACAAATGTCGGATTAAGGTTTTCTTTGGAGAGTTGGAAAGAAGACGTCAAGAGCTACAACTCTCCTGAAAACGTCGAAGGCAAACGCTTTCATCTAAAGGGTCGAAAATAAAACAGAAGTCAAAAGATAAACAGTAGTCAGACGATAACTTCGTCTTAGTTTAACAGTACCTAAGACGCATTGAATGAATAGTAACTTTGTCTCACTTTTGCTTCGTCTTAGATGAGCAGTAACTAAGACTTATTGAATGAACAGTAATGAGACGATTCGAATGAACAATAACTTCGTCTTAGATGCAAAGTGACTAAGACGAAGTGGGATGAACAGCAGACAGACGATAACTTCGTCTTAGATGAACAATAACTAAGACGAAGTGCAATGAACAGTACTGAGACGATGTTGAATGAACAGTAACTAAGACGATTCCAAGGAATAGTAATGAGATGAATCAAATGAACAGTGGACTACGTCTTACCTCTTCCGTCTCACTTCCTACCGTCTGCTTTTCCTATCGTCTCATTTCCTTCCGTCTGCTTTTCCTATCATCTCATTTATTTCTGTCTCGTTTCTACGTCTCAAATCCTTTCCGTCTTATTTTCCTTCTCCACATACTATACCACATTCTTAACTTCATGTCAACTATTGAGACTCTTAGAGACAGAATTGAATTTTGATGTCTCCATAAGAAAAGTAGCCATACGTTTCTAGTTTAATCCAAATCCAGAATTCTCTCGTTTGGAAAACCAGAGAAAACGTTATGGCTAATAGACTGAAGCATATTCAGTCAATATATCCCAACTCATTGCTAATTTTGTTTCCAATTCTTTCCTTGTCACCAATCATCCAATTTCACTCTTTCTACTCCTTCTACTCCTTATATTCAATATAAACACACTTAATATCAATTATACCCGGAAGTTGTCAATGAATGCATGTACCACTTTATGTGCAAGCATTCATTATTTATACGCATATATGCTAATAAGATGCATGGGCAAGACCAATGCATTTCCTTTGTCTCTTTTTGAGCTCACATGTACATAATCGGGTCCTAACCCTTCATATGGGGATGGGATGTTACATTTCTCCCCCTTAATAAATTTCGTCATCGAAATTTTCATTCAATTGATCAATATGGTAGAGGTATTAATCCTCATATGTTAGTCTATCACCCATACACTTCATCTCTCAATTTCTCGTTTCTGAAAGACTACAGTAGATAAACTCAATAAGTCTTTCAGTCACTTATTTGCTATGATACTCTCTTGACTATTTCATCAACATATTTCAAATTGTTCACCAACTTTTATCTCATAAGTTGTGGATCATGTCATTCTTTCAGACCCCATTCCTTTGCTCAAATATTATTATCGAATACACATACTCCTTATTTCTATCACAATTATCATTCTTCCGATTTCACTCGAAAGTTCAGATTCATTCCAATGCCTCTATGGAATTCACCATTCTGAATCCTTAGCCTTTAGGCTTTCTTTCCTCTTTCCCGTAAAACTGATCTAAATTTTTACCCCATTTCTATACTTGCCATATCACACTCTACATTGCACTAGGTTTGGAAACTTCAATATCTGCAATTGGCACTATGTCATTATTGAATTTTCTGATCAATATGCCAGATTACATTAAAGCACTCATTTGTGCATTCATTTCAAGCTTAATTATTTCTTCAACTGACATACTTTGTACATTATAGGACTGAGCTGGCACATTTGATGCCTCCAAGACTTCAAAACGATTTCTATCATAACAATGATACCACTAATCAAAATTAACTCATAAGATTTTTAATTGCCTTCATACATACAAAATCATTTTATATTGATACAACATATTGTAATTTCTGATGTGAAGCTTCATCGTATCCTGCACAATTCTCCAAATCCAAATGATGTGTTCATCATTAGTGTCATATTCCTCAATTTCAACACTTTCAAAAATATCATCTAAGATTATAGTCACTACTTGATACCATTTTGCTTAGATCACTCAAATTATCAATATCATACTGTCACTGGGGTATTGTTAACTTCAACAGATATCACTCGAAATTTTCATTCAGTTACAATTGATTTGTTTGTAATTCCTTAAGTGACTAACTCCCCAATGGAGATAACATTATCTCATGTCATTTTCAGTTTTCCATTTGACTTTTTGTCTCCAATGGTTTTCTCTTTTCACATGATTTCCTTTCATTCACATCGGCTTATGCAATTGCCTATTCAATCGTACTAGTTCCTCCACACATTATCAATTTACATGCACATTTCACTTTGCGTGTTGGTCTCAATTCCCCAGATTCAATTTGGATCTCCCAAACATAATTACATCAAATGTAATGAGGACCCATCCTCTCCTCATAATTGCAATAAGGCCACCTCGAATTTAAACTCCACTCACGGAGTTGGATATTTGACATCAAAAAGAAATGTATGCACTCTCAGTAGCATACTCCACTTGCTATGTCTGAGTCTCCACTTGGGATATAACTCCATTATTCACTTTTGATTGAGTACATATTCATTGTCGATTCGTTTCTTCAAAGATTGCTCTTACACTAAATTATCTGATCGACTGAACTCAATTTAGAGGAAATTTTTCTTTAAAAGAAGATTTCTTGTTACATCATCGATATTGTTCATAAAGTCCTCATCAATCAGCTATTCTCCGTAATTGCTTATCAATTATTCTTAGTACCTCAAGACGATCAATTTTCAACTATTCACCATATCTCAAAAATCAATTTATGTCATAGCTTATATGATCATAACACCCCTTTTTACAAGGCTCATTGAAGCATTACTCAAGTTCTTTACTCTAGTACCTTGGTATATACTATCAAAATGATTACATCTTATCTAGAGATGTACTTATGTCGATTCACCAATTAGTAGCTTATGCTAGGAACACTTTCAGTATGGGGTTATACCTTTATCGAATCCTTCTTCTTTCCTCAAATTCATCACGTATTATACATCATTACCACTCTTGATTTCTACCCAATCGATCACTATAAGTACTATTATGTCGTATTCCATAAGTCACCAATGGTTTCCTATATCCTCTCCACACATATTATTCACATAGCTTACTAGTCTCACTTGTCATGGTGAACTCACTATCCAATGTACACTCAAAATGGCAAATCAACCTAAACTCGCCAACTCCTTTTCATATATCGCTATCATTTTCTCATCTTCCACTTGTTGTTTATTTCCTCTCATACTTTCACACAATTTCATTCCCATATCAAAGCACAACTCCTATATCAATAATTCACACAACCATTCTAAGTCCAAGTTTGACCTTTCAAGGTCATAACAACTTGGCTTATACACTTAATCTCATCCTTTCTACCTATATCTTTATTTTTCCTCAAACTATCCATGACAGGGTATTCACGTTTCTATCACATTGGAGGACATATCATCATATTCGATAATACATTCACCAATACAGATACACTGAATCTCTATCTGGTATATCCATCATATACTATTTCTCTTTCTATATAACCATATTCTCAACCAATCCACAAGTTTCGATGTATGACCATTGTGAATTTTTGGTCTCCATTTTTCTCTAATATCACTTCATACTGCAATACAACTCTTAGAACAATACTAGCATAACTATTTTGGTTCCAAGCTCATGCTTTTAGGATCATGACAATTTTATGCTTTCATTCCATTCTGTCTGTACACGTTAGTCTCCCTTTACTCATATGCTCATTTTCCTCAAACAATCCATAACAATATATCGATATCACCTCTAAGGATTCATATCCCAATTGTGGTGAACCGTTATCCATCATATGGAACCAAATACTATTTCTTATTTCCAAAATACCCATAAACTTTTACTTTCCCATATTCCGTTAGATCACCCATTTTCTCAATGCATCTAACCGCTCAAACTCTTTAGGAAATGCTCATGCATGTGACTCATACTGGGGATCAGTTTGCGCAGTCTGCTATGGACATGTCTATTATGCATATGCATATAACTTGACACATATTTCTGAATGTCCATGTAAGATTGTACTTCTGGGCTCTGATACCACATAAATGTAACACCCCACTCCCGCAAGACCCGAACCCGACATCGACGGTGATATCCGAGTCCGTATCCCACGAGAGTGGCGTGTTGCATCACTCAGTTTAACAGAAATTGGTATATATATTTTTTTCACACAAGCACATAAGCGGACATACAACGCCATTTATAAACACAATTTCCCATATGCCACTTTGGGCCCTTTATCAATTACATACACATTTATACAACAATTGCGGAATATACAGTTCAATATAAAAATGAAAGACATGAAATGCAGACGCGAACTGATCCCGACCTTTATTCCTCACTTGAATGCTGTAGACATACTCCCGTTAGGCTATCGGGGTATTCTTCTAATCCTGAAAAATAGTTGCAAGTTTTGGGTGAGTTTTGCGAACTCAGTGAGTGACCATCATCGATGGCTCACCCATATGCATAATACACACAGATCACATAATTCGCATTATCCCATTGACAATCATAATTAAGCACATACATTTACTCAGTTATGCCACATAAGACACAGTAATCCCATCATAAGCATTATTTCAATAGCAATCAGAGTAAGTCAACCCATTATAATCATTTCACATATCCCATTTCATTTCATTGAACAATCATATTGAATCTCACATATGAAATCAGTCAATTCCCATTTTAATATCATTTAATCACGGATGTTATGCCTATGCAGTGCGCATGTGACCTACTTTCCAGTTGTTACGTTATTGTGACCGAGTGCCTGAACTGTCCCCTATGGGGCGCATTGTACGTTGAGCCAGAGGCTCTGATTCATTTTTGATCTGTAGGGGTAGGAGAGCCCTCTGGGTATGCAGTACTCCCCTTCGAGCTCGAGGCTCCTTTTTCATTCGTTGATCTGTAGGAGTAGGAGAGCCCTCTGGGTATGCACTACTCCCCTTCGAGCTCGAGGTTCCTTTTTCATTCGTTGAGCTTTAAGCTTTAATCGGTGGCTACTCTGGTCACAACTGCCATTATGTGTCATGCATTTATGCCATAGAATGCGTCACTCATAATTGCCCATTTCAGTTAGTCACTTTCTTATATCATATCCGTATTCATATGCAATTTTCCATTTCGACCTCATATGCAAATCCCCATTTAGAACACATTGATTAACCGAATCATGTATCATAAATGACATATCCCATTTCAACATTTTACCTCTCATCGGACTTTAGTCCGGCATGCCACATTAACACGGTACAATTTCATTTATATGCAATAACAATTTGGCGTTATTGATCACATCATATCAGTATTGAATACACATAAGTCAAGTAGCACTTCAATTTCCCAATCACTTTTCACATTCATCGGACCTCCTGTCCGACTCCCATCATACACAAACACATTCAGTCATATTTCAGTAGTTCAGTTATACAAAATAAAACGAAGCAATTAATGAAAGGAGACCATCTCGATCTACTCACAGTACGTTCCAGACTGGCCTTTGCTTTCAGATTCTGGGAACATCTAAGTGCGGACACTTGACCTGCACAACCCATGTATGCAAAACACACATTTCACACTTATCAAAAATTGTACATTTAAAAGCATTTATTTATACCCAATTGTATGAATGGACTATGTACAATGCATGCTCAATGACAATCCCGGGTATGATCTAGAGCACATTTTATGCTCTTTCCCATTTCAAAAATTCGTACATGTCTTATTGAATTTAGACTTGCACTTCATTTGTACTTGATCATTCTAAATTCTCCTTTCAATCGTTACCCTTTTCATATGTCTAGCTTATTCCTCAAGAACACTTGGTTACTTTATAACATAACTCAATTTCTTGTCATCTCTTTTCAATCTCACATGATCTCATAATATCCAATTCCCATTCATTGCTTAGCAATTTAGACATATGTTCACATTTAGGCACTTTGTTCATTCACACAAAAGCCATACATATATTACCCACATTATTCATTCTCACATAAACCTCATCTCTTAACATATCTCATTACACATTACTATTTATTCACTAAACCATCAGCTTAGGTCTCATTCTTGAAGGCATAACTTTTTATACATAGGTCCAATGTTTTTTTTTGTTTTAAACTTTCCAGCCCTCAAGTTAACACATAAATTCACATTTCTTCTTTTATGACCATGTTCTAATTCGGTCATTAAGGGAATCCAAAACTCCCATTTACAAACAGTTTTAACATGCAGTCGCGAGTTGGACCCTTCCTGACTCAAAACCTTTTTAACTTATTCATTTCTCATCCAATCGAGATGATTCAAAGCTTCATTTTCAATAGACTCATATGGCTATCACATATACAAAAATGGCTCGAAAATGATGTAAATTGGATTTATTGTGATTTTTACAAGCCTGACCTATTTCTGTTCTCTTCTGCATCACTAAGGTTAGTAACACCCTTCACTTATTCGGCCATATCTAACAGAATACTCATCCAATTAAAATTTCCTTCGTACAGCACTTATATGACACATTTTTGAGCATTTCGTAAGAAGGACTCACCATCCAATTCTAACCCTAAGGTCTTCAAACAATTAACGTTCAGTTCTCGTTTCAATCTCGCTGGTATTCTGAACCAGTACCAATTCAGGGCCTCTTAAACTTATTTGGCTCACCCTAAAATTGTGGAACAATTCAAGAAGACAGTAGACATCTGGATCTACAACTTCTATGTTTTGAGTTTCTCCAGATTCACACGTTAAATAGCTCAACAAAAATGAACAAAGAGAGTTACGAATCTGTCTCCATGATAGCTTAACCTTCAAAACCCTAGGTTTTGATTTAACCCCCCAAATCACCATAAAAACGAAATCTCTTCATGATTAAGTGTCATTAGACATCAAAGAACAAAGAGCCATCATCCAAACATCAAACCCATACATTCCATCAAAATGGGTTTCACAAAGGAAGAGAAAACTAAGCTTTAATCCATAGATCTAAGCATTTGAATGGAGGCTTACCTTTTTATGTTGAAGAAATGACTTGATTCACCCTCCAAATCTTGTTACAAGGATTGAAAAAGCTTGAGAGGAGCTCCAATGGTGATTTTCGGTGGTTTAGAGAGAGGAAGAAGACACTCTTTTGTCTTATTCCCAACTTAGCTCCTTATATATATGCCTTAAGTCCACTTATTTACAAAAATACCATCCTTGTTCTAGTTTTTAAACATCTGCCCGAACAATCTCCTGTGACCACCGAAAAATATCATACATCATTAATTTGATGTCACTAAAAATTATTATTCACTGTTCTGTGATTTTAATGACATCAGTCTTAAATACCGATTTATTTCGGTGTACCGAGTAACTAGATACCAGGTGTTACATATACTTAAGTGTCTTGCCACAATTACCCTTGAACATTCTGACATAACACTTTCTTCTAGAAACATGTCCCTGAAATCTTTTCATTTGGTTCAATGGTTCAAAAGATATACGTCAAACAGTTTTGGACTTCTCTTGTCCAAAATAGTATACTATACACAACTTCCATCAGGAATTTAAACATCTTAGAGGCTGAATTAGATTTTAATTTCTTCATACCATTTATAGCTCCATGTCTCTAATTTACCCTAAAACAAGAATCATCTCATTTCGATCAGTAGAGCTCCATAAATCATCAAAATACCCAATTACATTAAGTGGAAATGACCTCAGTTCATAACTTTTAAAACACAATTACTATACCCGTCGCATATCTTTTAACTCAATCATTCTCCATTCATTTCATATGGCTTCGGTTTTTGGGTGGAGATGTATAGAATGATCTTGCGAACCCAATGGTTCAAGAATCAAATCAATTGGAGGTCTAGAGAAGAAGTTATGGTCAAAAGACCGAACCTGTTTCGGAAAAAGAAACAGCCATAACTTTCTGTACAAATGTCGGATTAAGGTTTTCTTTGGAGAGTTGGAAAGAAGACATCAAGAGCTACAACTCTCCTGAAAACGTCGAAGGCAAACGCTTTCATCTGAAGGGTCGAAAATAAAACAGAAGTCAAAAGATAAACAGTAGTCAGACGATAACTTCGTCTTAGTTGAACAGTAACTAAGACGCATTGAATGAATAGTAACTTCGTCTCACTTTTGCTTCGTCTTAGATGAGCAGTAACTAAGACGTGTTGAATGAACAGTAATGAGACGATTCGAATGAACAATAACTTCGTCTTAGATGAAAAGTGACAAGACGAAGTGGGAAGAACAGTAGATAGACGATAACTTCGTCTTAGAGCAACAATAACTAAGACGAAGTGCAATGAACAGTACTGAGACGATGTTGAATGTACAGTAACTAAGACGATTCCAAGGAACAGTAATGAGACGAATTAAATGCACAGTGGACTACGTCTTACCTCTTCCGTCTCATTTCCTATTGTTTGCTTTTCCTATTGTCTCATTTTTCTTCCGTCTGCTTTTCCTATAGTCTCATTTTCCTTTCGTCTGCTTTTCCTATCGTCTCACTTATTTCGTCTCAAATCCTTTCCGTCTTATTTTCCTTCTCCACATACTGTACCACATTCTTAACTTCGTGTCAACTACTGAGACTCTTAGAGATAGAATTGAATTTCGATGTCTCCATAAGAAAAGTAGCCATGCGTTTCTAGTTTAATCCAAATCCAGAATTCTCTCGTTTGGACAACCAGAGAAAACGTTATGGCTAACCGACTGAAGCATATTCAGTCAATATTTCCCAACTCGTTACTAATCTTATTTCCAATTCTTTCCTTGTCACCAATCATCCAATTTCACTATTTCTACTCCTTCTACTCCTTATATTTAATATAAACACACTTAATATCAATTGTACCCGGAAGTTGTCAATGAAAGCATGTACCACTTTATGTGCAAGCATTCATTATTTATACGCATATATGCTAATAAGTTGCATGAGCAAGGCCAATGCATTTCCTTTGTCTCTCTTTGAGCTCACATGTACATGATCGGGTCCTAACCCTTCATATGGGGACGAGATGTTACATGTACCATGCCTTGTGAGTAATCTTGATATCGTGTTACAAGGGAACTGAGCCTATAACCATAGTTACAGGTTAAATCGGATTACCGATCCTTATTTGATTTGAGTAGTCATAATGTCTTGCCAGAGGCCGTTTATGACTTATGGGTCTGGAAGTGCGATCAAGCTCATTGCCAACATCAAATGAGCCTACAGGGTCGCACACAAAGAGTGATGTGATATGGGCTTATTCTCTTGGCCTAATTTATTAGGCATTGAATAAATATATGTGGATATATTTATTGAGCTAGATTGAATTAAGTTGTCGGGCTTTTATTATATGAGATATAATGGGCCGAAACTTATTGGACTTCAATAGGATTAGGTTTTCTTTATAAATAAAGAAACTTAGGTCTCATTAGAAGTAGACACTATTGTGATATGAAACCCTAGCCACCATCCGAAAGGAAAACCGTACGGCGTTCGGAAAGAGTTTCAGGACGTGCTAGTGAACCATAGCCGCAACCCGGATCGTGCATACTCGTGTGGATACCGGTAAAGGACATTCGCTATTGTAGTGTCTTCGAATCCGAAAAAGAAATAACCAATCCACGGTAAAAAGGTATTTTCGTACATCCTGAGTATTTTCAGTTATACTTCATATTATTGTATGGTCTTTTCCGCAGTATATTGTGAATACTCGGGCCATACGTGATCCAACACAACTTCCATCCAAAATTTGAAATTCTTAAAGACTGAATTAAAACTCTATTTCTTCATAAAATTTGTAGCCTATATCTCTAGGTTACTCCAAATAAAAAATCACTCCATTTAGATAATTATAGAGTAAGATATGATCAAAATATTAAAGCATGTTCAGTGCAGAGAAAAGTTCGTTGCGGCGAACTCCTCTAGAGAGGAATTCTCGTGAAATTTTCACAAGTTTGCCGGGCTAAGCTTAGAGTTGGCCGCGACGAACTTTACCCAAAAGAAATCCTAGTCAAATCCTTCGAGTTCGCTGCGGCGAACTTCCACAAACGCATACCCAATTCAGCACTCTCCTCCCATTTTCCAGATTTTTCACATCTAACATCTTTCACCTAACACATCTTATACAAAAATCATCCTTTCTACTTCATTTACTCTCCATTCTCTACTCCATTTCCACTCAGTAACATTTACAAACCCATTTATTAACCCAAAAACAGAACATCCACATGTTCATTCATTCATCAATTTAATTCACTCATCCAAACACATTATATGGATCATCCAACTTCCAAAACATCTCTATAATAATTTATAAATCATTACTCATCATACTGTTAAGTCAGAATTTCGACTTCACGTATAAAGTAATTTTGATGATAAAACAATAAGAAGCAGTCGATATGAAAAGCAGAAGATACAAAAGCAGAAGATGAAAAACAGACTGAAGCTGCGAAGACGAAAAGCAGAAGATGCGAAAAGCAGAAGATGCGAAAAGCAGAAGATAAAAAGCAGACGATGCGAAAAGCAGAAGATAAAAAAAACAGACGAAGAAAGGCGGAAGTATCAGACTGTGGAAGTTACAAGACCGCAACTGAATAACCGTTTCTTTCAA